>CM027577.2:5417981-5551230 GCA_015852605.2 Populus deltoides | reverse complement strand
AGAATGGCAGGCCTGATTTGTTCTACACCAAATGGAGATGGCAACCCAAACACCCCAACTTACATGGGTTCCTTTTAAAAAAAAATCTTTTTAGCATTCTTGTTAATGTCCAAGTTTAAGATTACATTTTATTAGTGGATTTCATTCGTGTCTGACATTGTTAACGTTGCCCCCGTTTTCATATGGAAATTATCATTCAAATGCATATATATATATATATATATATATATATGTAACAAATAGCAACGGATGAGATTGTGATATTCCAACGATACCTGATTTGTTGAAAGATATTGTCCTGTTCTTTGGTTGATAAGCCTTGTCAGTGCTGATAAGGAAACCTTTACACGATGAAGACAAAATGAATTTTGCTCCTTTCCATGTCTCGTTTTACTTGGAAATGTGTTTGTGAAACTGAGCTGACTGAAATTTTTGGAAAAATTCTCGTTGCAGATGATATGAAAACCAGAGTGTTTTGTTTATAAGATATCAGATTTTACTAAGGAACTTCTAAGTTTCTTGCTTGATAATTCTCTGTTTCCCCCCATCACATCAGTTTCCTTTTCTCCAGGGGCCCACTAATCCTCTGTTGTATTTACATTTGAGTCCCACTTGTTTTGCTCTTTGTTTTGAGAATAGTAGAGAAGCATTCTTTTTCTCTTTTTTTTTTATGTAGATTTGATGCAAAAATGATGTTGGAGAAACTTCGAAACAAACAGTTAGTGTTTGCTGGAGATTCTGTGGAAAATCAGTGGGAATCCCTCCTATGCATGTTGTCTTCTGCCATTCCAAATAGGGATTCCATCTATGAAGTGAACGGCAGTCCAATTACTAAACATAAAGGATTCTTGATATTCAAGTTTAAGGATTATAATTGCACAGTGGAGTATTACAGGTCTCCATTTCTTGTATTGCAGAGCCGGCCTCCGGCTGGAGTCTCCCTGAAGGTTAGGTTGACACTTGGGTGGATCAGATGGATTCGAACTCTGTCAAATGGAATCTTCTGATGTGTTGGTCCTCAACGCAGGCCACTGAGTGGGAGGATGAAACTATAAGAGGAGTAAATTGATTAAGCCTTCCACATTCTTGTAGAGATTTACATTTATATATTCCATCTATAATTCTATTTTCACCAGTATGAGCTTCTGCTAAGATGGTTTGATGAATATTAAAAATTTCTTAGGGGGTTTGCATGATATTATATGGCATCATGCATTTGTGAAAAAAATTTCAGGACAGGCTGAAAACAATTGTTAAATTGGAGGGGTCAAAACAATCTTTCCTGTAATTCACTTTGAGCAGTTTATGTTAGCATGAAAGTGAAGCCAATGATCTAGAGTTTAAAATGACTAGTGAAAATGGCATGACCCAAAATTGATATATTTGTTGCTGTGGGCAGGAATTTCCTAGTGATACATTTGATGGTTTCTATATTTACCCTGTTTTAATTCATTCCCATTATTATGATGCTTTTTTTATTGTTTGGATCACTTGTCTTTGTTTCTACCTCCTGTATCCATGTAAATTCATGTGGTGCAAACTTATTTTAATGTAAGCATGGTGATTTGAATTACTGCAGGAGAGCGCCAATAAGTTTGTTTCTTCCAAAGGTCAATATGGAGTAAGTGCAAATGATGTGAACTAGAAGTAGTGTTTTGAACTTGATGGATGGCTGTTCTTTTTTTTCATGTGCATGATCTCGTCTACCTTTCCTTTTGATTGAACAGAATGTTTGTGATAGCCTTCATTCATGCATATGTTCTTTTCAAACAGTACAACACAATGGACCTCTACAATTTTGTCATTTTTAGTCAGATTGTGACCAAGAATTTGCTTGTATCCTGTTCCATCGATGCATAGTGGATGTGACCCTTTTGGATTTAAACTTTTGCATGTTTAAGTGAAAAAAAAGAAGTTGCTTGGTTGTAAAGGTAATCGATTGACTAAAAGAAATAACAAGGGTAATTTTCGTTCTTTGAAATTATGTGTTTTATTTTGGAACATGGGAAATTAATGTTGTTACTCCCAATTTATTTGCCTAGGGTTCTTACTTTCAAGAAGGGAAGAAGTGAAACTGGAAATGGGGTCGAAGATGCTTATAGAATCAATAGAGACTGTGGTGAACTGGATACAACTCGAAGTGAACACCAAGCAAGACCAAGTCTTTTTCGTACATTTGCTCCTATTTACTTCAGGTTTTACCAGTTGAAACGTGTTTTACTACTTTAACTGGTATTCTACACAAACGTTTTTCTTCTTGTTTTGGTGTATAATGTTTACATGATGGGAAGTTTTGGCATGATTCTGCATGGTATGGAAACAACTCATCCCAGTTTCTTGAGCAACGCCTTTGTTTGTTCATCTATACACTCACTAGGGGTTCATATCCTAAATTTTAAGATCTCATAGTTGAAGTTTCCCTTTCCAAGGACTAGCAAAGTGGATCTGCTTCTAATGCTTACTTGGGCACAAGTTTATCCTTGAAGTCTTACAGTATGTTGTTTTCGATGGGGTTTTTTTTTTTGTTACTTTAACTTGTTCTTGTTAAATAGCTGTCTAGATTCGTATGATTTCCTCATCATCATTTCTTGTTTGGCCAATTCTTTGATTGTTGAGAGGCCTATTTTACCTACATTTCAGAGGTGGAGATTGGAGGACAGGTGGAAACTGTCACTTGGAGACGTGATTAGGCTCATCATTGTTTGCCATCCGAAACATGGACCCAATTCAAAATAGTAACAGTGTCTTTCAGCTTATTCAAACCAAGCAGCAGAATTTAGCATATTGAACGTGACCGGTATGACTGCAAGAAGAAAAGATGGGCATTCTTCTGTGTATACTATCTGGTTCCATCCTGCACCACTGCATAGGCGGGACTGCAGCCACTGGTGCCTGCCTGGAGTCCCGACTCATGGAACGGGTTACTCTATGCACTATTCCTCAAGCATGGAGCCAAGCAGACTTTTAACCTATCATCATCTAGGGCACAGGTTTGATTAGGAAAAGCCTCTTTTTTGCGAGTCAATGTGAAGACAGGACTTAAATGCATAGAAATGACTCTTGACTTCAGACAAAGAACAAAGGGACATGAATACAGAATTTTTGATGAGTTTTTGCATTTCCAGTTAAGGAGGAAGATTGGCAAATATGAGGCAAGTGGATGTACCAAAGGGTTTTGGAATAACCTTAGGAAAAAATATAGGATAATATTTATTCATTGGATTTATTTTAATGTAAATTCATAATCAGAGTGGTGTAATTCATTGGGCAATGCACTTGCAATTTTTTATTTTTTTCATTTGCTAAATACTCAAGCAACTGAAACTTTTTAGTTCTTTGGATTAGTAAAGTTGTGCTTGAGCCCTTCTTTTTAGGGCATAAACAAATTCTTAGTGGGCAATATGATGAGCAATTATGCGCAGTTAACAAAAAAAACTAAATCTCTAAGGATGTTACACGTTAGTATTTATTATAACAGGTGTAGTTTGCAGAATTTATCCTCGGAAAAAAAGGCTATGCACTAAGATTTGAGGGTAAGATTGTTTCTTTTATTATCAACGTTAATGATTTTTTTTTACCATGAAACTTGTCTTTTTAAAATTATATGAGGTTGGATTGGTAATTTTATTTTGTACTGTAAAATTACTAATTTGATCTTAAAATAATATATTCTCAATATCTCACGTGGTATTTTTGTATTTTTTATTTTTATTTTTCTAGAATAGTATAATTACCTAGATACTATTAAAGATAAAACCAATTGAACTCTACATAAAATTTTTCGGAACAAATTGTAATTTTTCAAGGGTGCCTAGGGCATTACAGGAATTAAATTTATTAAATATAATTATAAAAAACGCTCTAGATGCACGACATGCGCTAATGTGTGGACAACCCCTCAACGTGGTTTAATAGCATGCGGGTCTATCAGACCATTAAACGTTGTCTTAGAGTTGTGTTTGGAGGTAGTCGTGCAGACCCAAATGCGAGAAGAGACTGGCTTGTAATGCCAAGATTCATGACAGTTTGATGCCACATGACCATTTTTTCCCTTTCTCCTCTCCCATCCACCTAGAGATCTTAAAAATTCAAGAGTAAACCCTTTAATTTGTTAATTATTTTAAATTTGGTCTATTTTTATTATGATTTTTTTTTATCTTGAATAATTTATTGAATTTGGTTATCATTCTTTTGTGATGCTATTTTTATGCTTATAATCATTTTTTCAATTGATTTTGTTTTACAATTTTACCCTCTTTTGTTTTTTTCCATCAAATTTTAACAAACCCTTCTTCTTTTAATTGTCAATTTTTAGCCTACGATAGGTTCTTATTTTAAATCACAAATGATTTTATTTTTACAAATTCATCCTCTTTTTGTTTTTTTCTATCAAATTTAATTCATATTCTTTTAATTGTCAATTTTTTTTGCTTTGACAAGTTTTAAAATTATATTTTTAAATTAACTCACAATAAATTCTTGATTAGACCTAAATTCCGGTTTTCATGGGTTATGAAGTTTTTAAATTTGACCAAGTTTAGAAAATTTGTCAAGTCTTACTTGGTTCTTCAAAGTGTTTTTAATTCCCTCACCCTATGATTTTTATCTTTAAAATTTAGTCCCTATTCTTTTTAATTGTTGTTTATTTTATTTTACATCATTTGTTTTTAAAATTGCATTCTTCTTGGTTTTTCTATTAAATTTTATCATCACTAGTTTTAATTGAAATGGTTGAGAGTTAGGCTTCTTAATTAAATCCAGTCAAAGATTTCATGAAATTGTGTGACTTTTGAGATATTTGACTAAGTTTAAGAAGTTCACCTAGTTTTCTTGGTTTTTTTCTTTTTCTAAACTAATGTTTTCTTATTTGTATCTTTTTTTTTTTGTTTTGTTATATATTGTGTTTTTTTTTTATTGGGTTTCCCTTCTACAATTTCTTTATATTTCACCTCTTTAATTTTTAATCTATAAATAATCTATTAAATTACAAATATTTTTAATTTCACCCTTGATTGTGATTTTAAATCTTTCAAATTTGATCATTCTTTTATTGCAATGTATTTTTGGATCATTTTATTTTTTTCAAATTCTATCCTCCTGGTTTTTTCCTATCAAATTCTATCCCTATTTTTTTGTTGTTATTTTTTTTCTTTTGCAAGTTTTTCTTCTTATACTTTTTACGCGATTTCATCCTTCAAAATTAAATTTACTTGAAAGTCAAGTTCCTTGATTTAACATGGGTTTGAGATTTCACAAGTTGCAGGTTTTAGAGATTGGACCGGGTTTAAAAAGGTTACATCCCGGCTTTACTTGGTTTTTTCTCCTCTTTTGAGCTTTTTTTCTTATTTTTAATCTCGCCAGGTTTTGTTTTTTTATTTTGTAGGTTTGATTCTATTAGTTGTTAGCCCTCTAGAATTGTTTTTAATTTCACCCTAATATCTTTTAATTTATAAATAATCTTTAAATTACAAATATTTTTTAATTTCATCCCCTATGATTTTTTAATCTTTCAAATTTAGTACTATTTTTTTAATTGCCATCTATCTTCTTTGAAATTTTTTTCCAATTTCATCCTTCATCACTTTTTTATCTCAAATTTTATCCTTATTTTTTTGTTGTTTTTTTTACAAGTTTTTTAATTAATATATTTTAATGATTTTATCCTTTAAAATTAATTTGATTACTTGGTTGGCATTTTAATTGAATAAACAAGTTGCAAGTTTTAGATTAAACCGGAGTTTAAGTATGCCCGAGTTTTCTTGATTTTTTTCTTTTTTAAGCTGATTTTTTTATTAAAGTTTTTTTTTTCGGTTTTCTCCTTTATTAGATTATCATTAAATTATTTGATAATCGAATAGATTTAAGGTATATTTTTTAATCTTTTTTCATTAGGTTTTTGTTAGTTTATTTATTAGTTATTATTATTATTATTATTTTATTGTTATTTTTCAGCTCAGCACTTTTTTTACATCAATTTTTTTAACTTTAAGAAATAATAAAATGAAAATGTATTGCACCGTAGAGGCGTGAACTGTGCAGAGCACCAGCCAATCTCTTTTTTAAGTCTTTTAATTTCTTTTTTCAATTTATCATTTCATGTTATGTTTCCGTTATTTAAAAATCTAATAACAATGTTTTTGTTTCAAACTGTGATTAATTATATTCAAGGCTCATCGAACCTCCACGTTACCGGGCAAGTCAAGCGTAAAAAATCAAGCTAGGCCATTAGCCTTCACGCCCCCACCCAAGCCAGCTCTTAAAGTTTAAAGAAGATTGATTTTCTTACGTCGACCTTCTGCTACTGCAACCTCGTAGAGAGAGAAATTAGATTAGAAAGACAATGGCAGACCCCACAGTCCAACAGAGCCGATCAAGAGACCTTCACAAGCTGCTTCTCAGACCCGGCATCTCGTAGCTCCCACCTTCGAACCCGGTGCTCCAAGTAAGCTGTTTTCCTCGGGGAATTTAACAAACAGGTGGTGCGCGATAATTCTCAACTGTTTGTTTTGTTTAATTCTTGTAGTTGAGAGATGATCTTCAAGAGTATGCAAGAATATTGGTAATTGGGGCAGGCGGTTTGGGCTGTGAGTTGCTAAAGGACTTAGCTTTATCAGGTTTAAAGAATCTGGAGGTCATTGATATGGACCGTGTCGAGGTTACCAATCTCAATCGCCAGTTTCTCTTCAGGTTTTCGTTTTCAACCTTAACCCGTTTGCTATCTGCCTTACCTTTTCTTTTCTCTGTTGAATTCATGGCTGTTTAAATTGGTATATGCCCTTGGAGTTGTGAAAACTACTAAGTGGTTTCGTGGGTTGTGTGTTAATTGTTAAATAGCTCTTGCCTCTTGGAACTTGAATTTTTCTTTTTACCCTATGTCAACTGATGGGAGTAACTTAAAAAAACATTGCATAACCTAGTCAAGGAGGTTATTTCTTAAACTGTGGACAAACTTAGTTATATGTGCATTTAGGTATATCTGTATCAAGAGAAATATGCCTATTTGGATGGTAATTGACGAAGAACAACAGTTCATCTTGCATTGAAGACAAGGAAAGGAAAAGGAGTACCTTTAGGTACCCGGTTACTGTCTCCAGACCAAAAAAAACGGATATAACCAGGACGCGAAATGTGTTTGGTTATGGAAACGAAGTCTTGGAGACAATGTTTTGACAATTTTCCTCCCTCTAAAAAAGAGGATAAAGGGAATAGGAGACAGAACCAAGTTAAATTTTTCCCACAAATATCTCTTTACACAATTCATAATCTAATTGTTTATCCTTACATTTAGATCTAGACCATTGATTTTAATTAACTTAATCTTCACCATTAGATTGAAAACTAGAAAATATAAAAGAAAAACAGAAAAAAAATGTGAAAATATAAACAAGAAAGTGAAAAGAGAAAGAGAAAGAGAAAGAGAAAGAGAAAGAGAGAGGTTTTTCACACTATTGAAAGAAAATGAATATCATTATTGAAAAATTCATGTAATAATTAAAACATTCATCATATAAAGAGATGAAAATTGGTTGTGTTCTCAAACAAATGGGGATTTAATGATGGAGAGGCTAGGATTGAATGATAACAAAAATATGCATTTGTAATGAAATTATTATTTTGTATTTCTAACTATATTAGATTTTTTACTTTATGTGTTGATGTAAATATTTTATTTGATATATAATTGGTTTAATTATTTATTTTATTATTAAATATATTTGAGAAATGATTTAATGACCGAGTAATAATTTAATTATACTCTTTTTAGCAATGAATTATCTTTTTAACAATGATTACAAATCCTTTTTTAACATGATTTTGATGAGTGGAGAAATTACCATTTTAAGTTAATTAAAAAAAATAATGCTCATTAATAAATTAAAGTGAGAACAATGATCTCTATTTATTGTTCCAAAAATTGCAAATTTGATGGTAATACATATTAAGACATATTAAGAGTAAAACAGACTTTTTTGTATTTTAGTTTCACTTGCCTCTCATCAACCAAACAGTCAAGGATATTCACTTTGCAACCGCAAATACAATTCTGTTTCTGTATCTTGTTCTTATCCCCTTTATCCTAGCTGTCTTCATCTCTTGTATCCCAAGACAATAACCAAACACTACCTTATTGCTCACAAGGGACAGCTTATTGTTATTTTGTTAGGTTTTTGATAATAAGTGAATTACTCATTTAAGAACCTGTCTATAAAAGGGAGATAAGAGACACCTTTGTTACTTGTTATTGGTCCTAATAGTTGTGTATCGATATGAAATGGTTGATTATTCTTAACTTTCTCTGGACGGTATATATTATCAAGTGGGTGCTTCGTTGGTTTATCAAAGATGACTAGATCAATGTGTACTATCAAAGTGCATTTTTCCTCTCCTTGTCCAAGAAGTACTAGCATTGTCATTTAAGATATGTCGTTAACCTTTTTGCTTTGATTTTGGACATTATCATAGTTCTTTGGTTCTGATTAGAAACTGGCTCCCTGATATAGTGCTCTTATTTTAGGCTTGAAGATGTTGGGAAGCCAAAGGCTGAGGTGGCACCAAGCGTGTGATGGAAAGAGTTAGTGGTGTGAATATTGTGCCTCATTTTTGCGGATCGAGGACAAAGAAATTGATTTTTATAAAGATTTTATTATTATTGTACTTGGTCTTGATTCTGTCGAGGCTGAAGCTATATAAATGCTGTAGCGTGTGGTTTTCTTGGTGCGTGCTTTTAACCTCCTTAGCTTGTGGTTGTTTTGTGTTAGAAAGAGAGATTAGGGGGCTAAACTGTTCCTCCTTACTACGAGGCCTGTTTTTCACCCATGCAATGGTACATCAGGCCTGTTATGTATACTATGAATTTATTTGTGTAAGGTGCATTCCAAGGGTGGTATATGATGATTGCCTCACATACATGGAATAAAGCTTTAAATGTAGTGCCTCAGAGTAATGCTCATGTCTTGTCCCGTAGTAGGGACATGATATTGCATATGATTTCTTTATATGATTGGATGACGAGACTTCAGTGATGAAGTAGCATTATCCTTTCCCAGTCTGCTAGCTATGGGTATGGGCTACTTCAGACATGGCATATTTGAAATGCTGTCTTGTTAGTTCTCCATAATTGTATATGTGGGAGCAATGACCACAGGTTTTTCACCTGTTTGTGTTGGAAATTGTATGGGGCCTTTATAGTTTTCCTAATAGCCTTAGTATTTTCTAGCTGCATGCAATTTCTGAGTTTTGTATTTAATATGCTAGCATAAAATGTTATGCTGTGCTTTTGAGATTAAAAAAAAAAGCTCTTTGCCGAAAGTGTCACTTTTATTCTTGTTGACCTCATGAGTTGTCATTGTTTCCTTGGTGATTAGAATATGATTCTGACGACAACCCAATAGAAGAAACAGTCAAACCGATGGTAGATGGTGGACTGAAGGTTTCAAGGGGCATGCTAGGGTTATACCAGGCCAGGATCCACACCGTGCTTTGAGTGTACCATCTGGCTTTTCCCTCCTCAAGTGAAGTTTCCTCTATGCACTCTTGCAGAAACCCCCAGAACTGCTGCACACTGTATTGAATATGCTCACTTAATTAAATGGGATGAGGTAATGCATTATCCATCCTTTCTCATTAACAGAATTGACTGTTTTGAGTTGATTGCTATTATCTTAAGACCATTGTATTCTGGGTTCATAGTGGAAAGACTTTTTGATCCAGATGACCCACAACATATGAAATGGGTATACACTGAGGTGAAGTTTTGTGATCAGTATTAATTTTGTTTTTGTTAAAGCTGAGTTTCAAGGTTTGTCTTTTCAACATGTGCTCTTCCCATGTTCCACAGGCCGTTAAGAGGGCTGAACTTTTTTTTATTCATGGTGTTACATATTCTCTTACTCAGGTACTTTTACATTCTGTGAAGTTAATTTCTGGTCTGGTTTCTTTTGTTCTTTTAGCACATTCCTGAGCACATCTTAAGAGGCAAGTTCATTGTTAACCTGAAAATTGTCTATTTTGTTATTTGACGACATGTATTTTTATTTGCCTTTTTTTTTCTATCCAAAATCTCTGGTAGGAAACTCCTACAAAATGCTTCATTGAAGTGTCAATTGGCTTCACCTATTTGTTGCACCATTCTTCTCCTTTTCTTTCTTTTCCCCTTACATTTTTTGTGATAGCGCAAGTTCATTCTTGCTTACAGGGTGTGTGAAAAACATCATACCAGCTATTGCTTCCACCAATGCAATTATATCAGCTGCGTGCACGTTGGAAACCTTGAAGCTTGCATCACGATGCAGCAAAACTCTAAGCAACTATCTTACGTGGTTGGAATTCTTCTTGATTTTGCTTTATTTTGTAATTTCATCTTGTCCTTGTGTGGTGGTAGATTATTTATTATAAATCATATAACAATCACAAATAGACTTAATCTTTTCCTCTCATTTTTTGCTATGAAGAATAACTTTTTCTTCAATGTCTAGTACTTTTATATGATCAACCTTGTTATTACCATCTAAATGATTAGCTGGATGTGGGAACCATAATTGCCTAGTAAAATACCATATATGTTACTGAATCTGATGGAGCTATGTTGACTTTTTGAAATCCGAGCAAAAATGGGGATCTATTCTTTTTTTAATCCTTCTCTCTTAACAAGCTAGAGGAAAGCGTGTTCTGAATGATCTGAATGCTCCGTAGGTATAATGGTGTGGAAGGTCTACACATCAAAGTGACTGAATTTGTGAAGGACAAGGATTGCCTTGTTTGTGGTCCAGGTGTTCTTCTTGAGCTGGACACTTCAGTTACTTTACAAAAGGTTATTTTCTAATTGTCATGGCTGTTGTTCCTTTTAGTTTGCTGATGGCATCATACCTGGTCGCTAAAATGTTTGCTTGGTATGTCACCACATTTAAATTGTATGTTTCAAATTCTCAGATAATCAAAGCGGTTCCCTCTCTGGGTTCCTCCTACCTATCTAGAAAATAGAAGAAAAATTCTACTTCTATCCTTTATTAAATTATATTTTGCTTCTTTTTAATGCACTCAAGTTTATGTTGCTTATTTTGATTGACTTTTGTGCAAACAGTTTATTTTGCTTTTATATTTATTGGTTTTGTGTGAACAGTTTATTGATATGCTTGAAGAACACCCTAAGCTACTCCTCTCAAAAGCAAGTGTTAGACACCGAGCAACGAATTTGTACATGCAAGCGCCTCCAGTTCTGAAGAGATGACTCGATCGAACCTAAACTTACCACTTTTTGAACTTATGGGTAAATTTCCAAAGGACATCGTTCACGTGACTGGTACAACTAGCAAGGATGACAAGAAAACTTCATGTCTGAGGAAATTATGCCTTGTTTTCAAGGGCGCTGATGCTGTAATCGGATCTGGATATGGCTGTTGGAGCTTAATTTGCACCACAGTTGGGTATTTACCTGCAGAACTTTTCACTTGCAAAGTATAAGGTCTCTCGCAGAAAATTTCTCCCCAAAGACGGAAGTTTGGTGTCAAGTTTTGATATCTTTTTTATTTGCCTATAATGATCAAAATATGGGTCCTCGAAGGAACACCTGCAGATGTAAGTACATTACCAAGAGAACAGATTTATTAACAAGGATTTTAAGTTCAAGTTCAAAGAATTGTTGCGATGAAAGTAGGTTTATGCTTGGATAGGCTTTTGTGGCCATTGTACTAGGAATTGGATAGATGGATTGTGAAGGGAAATGGAGCCTTTTAATGCCTACGGAGTCCATTGTGTCATTAGAGATCAGTGCGCTGCGCTATGCTAAAATAGCCATCAGAATGAGCTTCAGATCCATAACAATACCTGATGGCAAGAGTAACAACAACCAAATTGCTCTGAAATGCAAAAATCACAGGCCATCAAAGTTTTGGAATGACCTCAAAAGAATCTGGTGGCCGCATCCCGGTGAAGATGATTACCCAAATCCAGTCAACAGATTTGTGAGCAGTCGGGTGGCACAGGTTAACTTCTAAGCATTTCACTTCAGATCTAGAAAGAATATTATAAACTGATGATCGTACAATTCAAATATTTTTCTTCCTTCTTTCCTGGGAAGGGAGGAGTATCCATGTCTCGGTGAGGACAGGCACTAGTTAGGCCTGCAGATAAGTTTCTTGCTGGTTTTAGAGAAAGTTTCGTCTTCATTAGTTCAATAGGAAACTGCTGTCAATGGAGACATCATTAATACTGCTCTCTAGCTCCTCTGACTCAACCAAGATTATAGCTCGCACAACTAATTTTCATGCTTGAAGCAACTCTCTCACAAATGTCTAACTGCAAACCAGCAGCTCACTTCAAGAGATTAGGACAATCAGTTGGTTGCAGTTGCTACCTTCAAACTAAAACCCCTCTCCAAGAATTAAGGAAGTTTAACTGCATTCAAAGCTATGAAAAGCAACATGGCCCAGATGGTCACGTAGATCGGGTCCCAGTAGCATCACCCATAATGTTAAGCACAAGCTAGGGTCCCATGGCCAGCCAGCAAACCGTGTGGACCAACTGACAACCATCCATGATTCAGGCACTTGCTTTCCAAGAGGAGTAAAGTGTTTTCAAGTATGAGGTTTCGAGTGAGCGATCTAACTTTCGAGTTCTAAAGGGGACCTAGCAAGCCCATAATACCCCTAATACCCCCATGATCTCTTATCAACCCGGAATTCCATAATTGTCCTGTGTTACAAGGTACCAGGGAAATAGGGTAAGTTTCTCTAGTTCCCTCATCCATAACTCTCCCTTGAAGTATGAACAAATTAATACGATTCTCCTTTGTTTTGGACTCAACCTCAGGCCATCAGGCAAGTGGTAAATGCTCAACGACGCCTCAATCCAAGATAGATAGAGCTGGACCAGAAGGTCTCATTTCTTTGTTTATTTTACGTGACTATTGGACCCAATCTAGGTCTGCAACAAATAGAGAAGGATCTCGTGTCCATTAAAGCTTAATTGCCAAGTTGCATTTCCAAATCAAAGACATCAGCTGCACTCGCGTTTTCCTAACCGAAAGCCTTGGTTTGAGAATGTAGGTGTAACTACAGCTGCATCTAAACATGCTGCATTGATTACTGCAGAATCAAGACTGCGCAGTAATTACTACATAACTATTACTAGCTAGAAAGAGAAGGAGCCTCGGTTCAAATATTAAGATATGTGGATTATGTACTAAGAATTTTGAACCATACTGCTTTCTTTAGGCTATAAGAGCGATGGATGTGTGGGAGAGAGAGAGACAGCTCCTATCCATTTACAACCATGTATAATGTTAGAGATCGAGTCTATCTTGGATCAGATATCGAGGTGTGGGCTGTTGCTGCTTCTCGTCTCTTTCCCTCAACTGGATAACATCATAGCACATTTCATGATTCTTGTGGGGGTACTGAGACTTTAGCCAGAATGGCCAACTGCCACTAAAAGACCCCACCACCCCACATGCATCCCTCCATAACTTTACCTCGCCCATCACATGCCTTTTCCACTATTTATAACCCACACATTCCCGTTTCACAGGACAGAAAAAAGGATAAGTGACTTGAAGATTAGTAGAACTGAAGGTCACCTCCTTGTTTTGTGCCTTGCACACATCTTCAAATTCTACTCTGAGTAGCCTAGCGGCAGAAAGAGAGCTGTTTTTTCTTGGTGTACTTGCTATGGAAATGGCTATGGAATTAGAAGATGATTTGTTCTTCCCAGACTTAAGCAAGCAAATATCTCTTCTAATAATGGATGACGATGATGAGGACCCTTCAGTTTCTTTTTCAGGTTCTTCACCATACCCAACCTCTCATTTCATGCAAAACCGTTTCAAGTACTTTCTAGCTTAGTTAGCTAGAGCTGTACATAGCTGGTCAATTAGGATTTACTATAAATTTTGCAGGCTTTCTCCAGAGGCAACTATCCAAGTGCACCATCTCATTTCATGTATGAGCAAAACTGCAGAAGGGAAGCTGCAAGGGAACAGGAGTTTTATCCCCAAGTCTTCACAGCCAAGAAGGAAACACAGACAAGGAAGATACAGCCAAAAGTCTAATAACAGGCAGCATGATAACACAAGAGTGGTTTCTCAAGTATCATACAGCAATGCTTTCAAATCCAAGAAAAGCTAAATTAAGCCTATAGCTATGCACATATGCTCCTGAAGTGCATGATTCGATAATTTCTACTACTAATCTTATTTCCAACAAGGGCTTCAAGCAAGGATATGATAGATTATGATCTGTTTGTTGAAGATGATCAGTTCGTTGAAGATGTACATGGGAAAAAATCACTCCATTAATCACTCAACTATTCCTTATTTACTACTAGATCCTAGTTAGGGGGTTCACCAAAGGATTGTACCTCTCCAATAAAGGAAATGTGTGCTTGTTATGAAGTGTTGTATAGCATAAGATTGTTATTAATTTTCTAAATCAATGTGATTTATTTCCCTTTTTTTTTTTTTTTTTGCAAATTGCAACAGAGTTATTCATTCCAGGCTCTTTGAACTTGGTACTGCACAGTCACTTCTCTTCCAAGCTGTTCAAGAATTATAAGAGCATGAACACTAAACTTCTGTTGATGTAGCAGCACAAGTATCCTTTCGTCTTCTTCTTCATTTTTTTGTGGGGTGTTTCTTTTCCATAGAATCAAGAAGGAAGTAAATAGGACTTACAGAAAACTAAAGTGACAGCTAAAAGTAATATGCCTGTGCTGTATACGTACTTTCTTTCAACTTGCAATCCAACCTAGCAAGCTAGCTCAAAAGATATCAAAATATGATGCTCCTATCTGTTATTGCCTTACTGGATTCTATTGATTCCTTGGTGACAAGCTGTGTAAGTGGAGGAAGAGCTGTCGATTTTTTCTGATGCATTTGCATGTTAGAGTCATCAAGTCTCTCTTCTTTGAAGTTTAATCATCATGTTTCTCATAGATCGGGCCATTTACCTAGATTTTTGACAGAGAAGTGACTATAAAATATAAGGTTACTCTGGACCATTTCGTCAAGTGTCTAAACTCTATTATCCATAATTTTTGCGCTTTAAACTTTATTCTTCAACTTTTTAAATTCAAATCAGCTTAGTGGGTTTATCTTTTTTTATTAGAATAGTAGTTGTTTTTTAAAAGTGTTTTTGTACTTGAAAATATATCGAAATATTTTTTTATTTTTTAAAATTTATGTTGAATATTAGCACATCAAAATATTTTGAAAAAACATAAAAAAACTAAAATAAGGAAGAAAATATATTTTTTGTTTTAAAAAAAAAACACTTTTGAGATAAAAAAATATTTAAGATTTGAGTGTCTTGACGGAATAACTTGAATTAATTTTTCTTTTAAAAATTCAATTAATAAATTAACCGAATCATCTTTTGGTTTTTTTCAATCTAATCAGGATGAAGTTCATAGTCGATAAAGCTGAGGTAAACAGCAGTGCCTCTTATCAGCATCGATAAAAATAATATTAATAACTAATAATTCTTACCCTTTCATGTCATTTTCAAATCTCCATTTCTGGTATAGTTTTCACTTTCATTTTCCCAAACTGGTAACTCAGTGTCACGTGACAAAGAACAGTTTATCCCATCCTAACCTAATCTGTTCAAGGTTCATAAATTCTTGAGGGGCCCCGACCCAAGAAATATCAATTTCAAAGATATAGATGATGATCATGGGATCTTTGCTTTGATTTCTTTAGATAGAGAGATATTATAAAACTTTGTTTAAAATCTAGGACTTGCCAACTTGCTACCACAAAAACATTCGGTGGAATTATTGAATAAATAATAAATTAATCAATTATGGATCTCGAATACCCACTTGCTTCACAAAGGAAGAGAAGTCCTGTCGGCACATGAGCACCAGCTCAGATGCAAAAAATACAGGAAATAATACGATGTACCGCTTCAAAAATTGCTTCAATCATGAAGCTCTATCATGGGTTGAAAGTTTATGTTCATCCCTCTAATCTTAAATTTTACTAGTTTGGACCTTTCATTTTTATTTATACAAATATCAACCTTTTACTTTTGAAATTGTCTCTAACCAATCCCTCCATCAACCATCTATGTATGTTTATTTGTAATGGTTTATATCCATTGTTATCCAGGTCTGGTGGATTTATCAAAGGCTATAAAAACCCTCCTTCTAACTTGGTTTGGATAAAAAAACCAATTTAATTGATCTGATGAAACTAACAAGTTATTTGAGACAAGACTAATCAAGTTAAAACTTGTTTTAGTTTTTAATAAAATATCATAATGATTTCGTTTTAGCTTTTTTAAAAAAGAATTAACTCGAGCTTATCCTCCTAACCTGTCATCAAAACCTTGCAGCGAGTTGACCTCGAGTAGGATTTATTAACTATGGTTAAATCATGTAATTAAACATTAAAAAAATAAGAATTATATAAAAACCTGATTTGATTCCATTCTCTCTTTCTATATATGTTTATATGTCTGTCTGTCTGTCTCGTGAATAAGCCATCAAATAAAAAAGAACCCATTCTTCTTCACAATATACCATCTATGTCAAGCTTCTAGGCACCAACAACACAATAAACATATCCTTTTATCTATGTTCTTCTATCGTTGTTCCAAGCTTGTCTTTGTAAAGATACAATTGTCAAGTTATTGTAAGTGAATAGACTTAATTTGGTGGTGGTGATTTACAAATGAATTACAAAATTTAAAATTTAATTTCAGGGAGCATCATTATTTGATTTTTTATGGACTTCCAATCCATTTTTTTTAATGATGATAACAATTTGATTAAATAAAATTAATAAAAATACTTATTAAAAAATGTAATTCTATTAATATTTGGTAATATTAATGGAAAGATTTAACGACATCTGTCCAAATAATAATAAAATCGATAATAAAAGATTGATATTAGTATAAATAAAAATAAAGGGTCCAAGATAATATAAAATTAAAAGAAGAGGGACTAATAGAAGCTTTCTACCCTCTATCACGTGGCAGCTAGCTGTACCTTCTTCCTATCTGATATCACCGTACCTATGACCTAATCAATTTACGGGAAACAAATGGCTTATATTGGTCCTGGGCAGGACATGGTTACTGCATAGAGACATAACTAACTAACGGCAAGTGACCACGTGGGCCTTTAGCTAGGATGTCGATTTGTGGAGTCCAATTTCTGTAGACATTACTGCTACCATATTCATTAAATTCGATCTAATATGACATTATGATTTAGAGATTCATTGATTTAGGGTTTCATATAAAATAGGTTTTTTTTTTTAAATTATTTCGAAAGTTTTTCTAATTATGTTTGATTAATTCAACAACTTTACTCTTGATTAACTAAACTCAAACTCAAATATAACCCAATTAAATTCATTTTTCTTTTATCAAGAATGATACCTCAATTTTAAAAAACTTTATTCCAAATGGTTTAATTTGAATTTATTAAAAAAATTAAATGATATTATTTTGTGATAAATTAAAATTAAGTTAATAATTAACAAGTTGATCTGGTAAACTTTTTATTCTAATCCTCGATAAAATTTAATAAATATATAAAGTAAAATGCTATTTAGATAAATTTTAATCCAAATTGGATACATTTTATACATGAAAGATGAGACATTATATAGAAGATTAAATAATATATATATATATATATATATTCTCTCGGGGGGCAAGAAAAATAAATGCATAAATATCTTCTTCTTTTTTTTTAATAATGAATTGTGTTGTACATGTTATTTTATATCTGATTTGGGCATAAGAGATTAGTTAGCTTATAGTATCTCTTAATTAGTTTTCTTTTATCCCATTAGTAAGGATTAATGCTTGAAGTAAAATAATAATAATAATAAAATCATGCCTCCATCATAACATTTGACTATTTTTAAAAAGTTTTTTATGGTAATAAATTATTACTGTCCAAAAAATAAACTTTTTCATATATAGTAATTTTTTTCATTGGATTATTTTTTAATATTTTTTATTGGTAATTTTATGTCCCAGTAAGGAAAAAATTATTGTATGAAGAAAAAAAATCATTCACCCATCCTAGCAATTTTTCATCATTAATTATAAAATATCAATTTCTTTCAATAAATAATACAAAATTAATTTTAAATAAATTTGAAATGAAAACAAACCTTAAAAAGAAAAATGAAAATTAACAAAAACTGAAGGTCCCTCAAATTCCTACAATTTTTATTTTGTTTATTTTTAGTCTCTGAATTATAGAGAGAAGAAAGAATTTTTTTTGAAAAATAACAAAAAAAAATTCAATGTTGGTGAGTTTCCTGTAAACATGTATGAAAAAAAGATCGATTTTCATTTTAATTTTTTAGATTCAGTTGATTTTGGATTCTTTGGGTGATTTTAGGGTATTTAAAGTTTAATAGGTGGTTTAAAACAATGTTGTCAATTCTGTTTCGTTAAGAGTTTTGTTTTTTCAATTGGAATGGAATATTTTGGTTTCGGAATGTTTCAGCAGTGTGTGTAATCAACAAACGTAATTCAAATTCAAAATAAATTAATTATAAATTATGCAATACAAACACAATGTCAAACAAATATAATTTTAAAATTTAAAATATTTCTAAATAGTCAAGATTAAATAAAACTTTAACTTAAAGTAATTCAACTTAAACAAAATATCAAAATATTATGAAAATAAAATATTTTTAACACAAAAAAACATTAATATGATGCATTTAACGGCTCATTTTCTCCATAAATAACAATTTAAATAGTGTTTATATATATATATATATATATATATATATATATATATAGTTACCTTGATAAATAATTGATAGAGTATAAATATAGTCAAATATGATCTGAAACTCAACCCAAACTCAACCCAATATGTATATTTGTATTAAATAGATATGTAAATTTCAATATCTTAATATTAACACAGTACACGTGTGAATATCTATTCAGATACCACAAATTTAATTCGTGGAATATAAACATTTAAATATTTTACTTAGAGAGAAATCCAACTCATAAATATGAATTACCTTCCCTAGTTTTTGCCCCAGTCTTCCAAAGAAGAATGAGATGAAATGTGAAGAGGCAGATCAAGCATTTTGAAGAGTTCTTGATTGTTTGTGTGTTTTCCATGAGAGGCACTGCGCTGGATGACATTACAAGGCCCAGAGATTTGCAGTACATTTCAAGCCCCAACGTAATCTAAACACGAATGGCTTAACCCAACACAAATCTGTCCGAACCAACCCAATTTCTAAGCTTAAAATTCAAACCCATAACCGTAAGCATGACTTCTGTAGATGATTTGGAGTTCATCAATTATAGAGTGTAAACTAGCCACCTAACACACTTTCTTAATTAATCCTTGTTTCTTTAAATATAAAAATTAAACATAATAAAATATGAAAAATTGATATAAGAATTGTTTATTTCTTATCATTATAAATATGTTACAATTAAGAAAATAAAATAAAAAAAACTATCTAATGATGGCTATTAATTCTACCACGCTTTGCCTCGCACAACATATTTTCAGACAATGGCAGTCGATATAAAATCTAATATTTACATTATCATGTCCAATCCCATCTTCTAACTATGCTGCTTGCATGTGGGTGTTTGACTCTGAATTCAAAAGTACAGATTCAACAACTTCCTCTTCCTCAGGCAGATCATCGGAAAACATCCCGAGTTGATTGAGGTTTCGGATAAAATGAGTGAATGATGGGAAGTGCTCTGGTGAGAAAAAATCAGCTCCCATTCTCTGATAAGTGAACAAATCAACCGCGCTTTCACCTGATATGTTTTTCTTTATCTGCTCAAACCCGTGAGGAGCTTTAGAAACCACCGAGTTCTGCCCAGAAATCTCGACCCCGTGTTTTCTGCAAACCGTTCTTATTTGTGCCAATATTGACTCTGGGCTGGACAGGGACTCCTGGGGCTGATGCTTATCTGACAAATCCATTCCTGGCAAGATCATTTTGCATGAATTCCTTGCAAACATCTCTGCAACTGCTTCATAGCCATCTCTACTGACAGTGTTATAGAAGCCGGCTGTTAGTTCAGAAGGGTGCGAGCGTGTTTTGTACCATGAATGCATGAGGAGGGATTTTGCCATGGACAGTTACAGAAGTGTCACCGAAAGAAGTAGAGGCAAGAGAGAGAAGACGATCTCCATGAGACAAGAGCTCGCTTGAATACCAGGAAAGGAAGAAATCACCATATGGGGAGTCCCAAGATCCCCCGTTGTCTTTGAAGAAGTGGTTCGAGTTTGGAAACTGGTCATAGCTCGGTGCATCATGTGGACCGCCAAGTCCCCATAATGGGTTCCCGGTTGCTTCAGCTTTTACCTTAAGAAGGTTCAGCATGTTTTTATCATAACATTGAAACTCTCCGACTCCAAGGATATTGCTATGACTTGCAAGCTGGCGATGAGAAGGATATCGTAGCTCCCCATCTGGTCCAAGACCCACTGTGACACCCTGCAAGAGCAGACATATATTAGCCAGTAATCATCAATGCACTGAATCCTAATACACTTCATGTTTAATCAAAGCATTAAAAAATCAGAAATTCTTACCGTAATTGTGGAACCAAAGAAATGTGAGAATGAAGACTTGAAGCTTTCACAAAATTCCTGATAAACTTGAACTGGAGTCTTCCCATTAAGAACTGGAACTTCATCAACAGCCAATGACAGGCACTCCCTGTAATGATTCCCTGACCGATCCGCATGGTAGATACTGGGTTTCGAATCACCTATCTGTGATACCCACTCAGGAAGGGGAATTTTTGGTTGTTTGCTACCATGGAAGCAGAGCGACACATGGAGCTTAAGACCTGCATTCTGAATCATCTCCGCAAGCACAAGGTATCCCGACCAGTCATACTTCCCCATCGATTCCTTCTCAACTACTCCCCACCTCACTGGTAACTCCACACCGTCAATACCTAATAACTTCAAAGCTCTAAGTCCCGCTGCTATCGCTCGGGCATGGTTTACTGTATTGCAATCAGAAACTGCATCCAACGGCAGCCCAACAAATACTCTTACACCATCGAGCTACATAACAAGATTGCAAAAGACCATCATTTTAACACCCTCACAGTCAATAAACATGATTACTGCAATGATAAACCATAAATCCTCAAGTACCAATAAAAATAATTACTGTAACTAATTCTGAGAAAACAAGCATTTTTTCTTAACAATACCTAGTCCAGATTGTTCCAGAGATTAACTCGCACAAAAATTCAGCAGAAATAATTCAATTTCTAACTGCAACAGTGAGCGATTTCAATAACAAAAACATGGTTATTGCAATCATAATATCATCAATCCCAGTCAAAGAAAAATCCTTTATTTTTCATATAATTCAGCAAAAAAAGAAAAGGGACATAATTTACCAGAATAAAACCTGAAAATTATCTTCTAAATAACTGTATCAAAATAAAATAAAAATCATTTCCTAAGTGAAACCAGCAACATCTAAATCTCCAAGTAAACAAGAACTACAGACAAAAAAAGAATAAACGAAAACTTGGGTTTTGAAAACCTTACCGATTTGGGTTTTGAAGAAGACCCGGGACGACGACGTCTATCGGATCGGACAGGCGAGTATTGAACAGCATTTAAAGTAAAGCTAAGCCCAGAATTTCTCCACCTTGTACTTTTAGTGTTATGCAATAAAGAAACCCTTTTTTGAAAATTGCAAAACCTGATCTCTCTGTAAGATGACAACTCACTCCAGCTCGTACAAATTTTTGCCTGAGAAGAGCTTCCGATCACTGAAACCTCCATAGCGACTTGGAAAGAAATTGAAGAAAAACAAAATGAATTATCACACCGCTAAAGCAAACTGGAAGAAGAAAGAAAGGGAGAGGTCGTATCGTGTTCGTGGCGAGAGAGGTGTTTTTGGATGTTTTATAGACGCTTTTGTGGGATTAATCAATGGGCACTGCCACTAAAAGCACCTCCACCCCACGTTTCTTTTTCTTTTTTTTTTCATGGTTGTCATTTTTCAGCCATAAATAATTTTACTTTAGCATTGCTAAATATTAAAAGAAATTGATAATTAAGAATTTTAAGAACATAAATTAGTCGTTAGATCATGATTTGAAAACGAAATATACTTTTTCTTCATATGAAAAGATAGATCATAATTAGTCTTCACTATGGTTTTAACTTAATCACTGAATTCTTGGGTGCATTAATGGAGTATCCAAAACATGTATTATTCTCAGGATAAGAAACACAATTATGAGATTAGATCTAAACATATTTTTTCATCAAAATTATATTATCTTAAGATTTTGTTTCCAAAACAAAAAAATTAAAGAATCAAGTTAATGATGATTAACTTTGTATCCATGACACAAGTAGGGTTGATAACTTATGATCAGTAGAAAAACATAAATGATCGATCTGGGAGCTCATTGCTACCTTGGAAAGGAACACACAATTAATGAAGAAATAAAATAATGAAATCATGGATAAGGTCTCACATGAATCCGACTAATGTACACGTATATACTCACAACATTAATTAGCATTGGATTGCAAGTATCTGCTCAATTTGTATATACTTATCTGGCAAATCCCATATCCCAACTGTCTACAACCTCCATGGTTTCTTAACTAGATTCGGGCTACGTGTTGTTTTTAATTTTAATGCGGTCGGAATTATTTTTTTCCTTTAACATGAGAAAAATTAATTATGCCAAAATTTAAGATTCAAATTATTAATTTTATTGGATTTAATAACCTTAGTTAATTTAATAATATATAAAAAAATTAACAACAACAACAACAGATAATTTAAAAAAACAATTGATTGGGCCAAATTGAGTTAACACGTAATAAATGAGATTTGAATAACTTTATAGAATAATAGAATTGGAAAAATTTAATTGTAAAAAAGACCTGGAAAAAAAGACCGAATTCTCGGGTTGGTCTTTTAAATCCATGACTCGGGTTTCGAGGCCAAAATCATCTCACAAAAAACAAACTTGAAAAAATTATGAAGTAAAAAATTCCAATCCCATTGATTATTTAGAATAATATAAAATATAAATAGCTATAAAAAAAATAAGGATCAAATCTGAAAGAAAAACAAATTAAATGGTTGCTTTGAAAATGTGCAAGGGAGGGCATTGAAATCAAAGAGTAAAAAGAATGAAAGAAAAAAAAAACAATTACTAGAACAAAACCTAATATTTTTTGCCACACATGTCATCTAGTAATGAAGACGATACCTTAAGGATTAAAACATTGCTATTATAAAAAAGAAAAAAAGCAATAAAAAGACCATTGTACCTTTGTTATTAAGGTCAATTATGTTTTGTTATTAAGGACAAAATCATAATTCCAGAGTTTCAATTCATAGTGTCCGGAGCTACAATGAATTTGTTACGGTAAAATATCTATCCCTTTTAGTTTTTTTAAATTTTGTTATAAGAAACCTTATATATTTCATGCTACCAATAATTGTGATTTCACCCCAAAAATATCTTAAATGTGTTTAATTTAATAATAAAAGATATAAATTGGAATTAGGTCATGCATTATTGAGATTGGAATTTCTCTTTAAATTATTTAAGAATATATCTATTAAATTAAGTTGCGCCTTTTTTTAAAAAAAAAATCTAAATGGTGATTTCAATATTCGTTCGAATCTTAAGAGAATATAAGTCTTGTTAATTATCATCATATCCATTTTTAAGAATCAGAGAACTTGGACCTGGGGATGGAGTCGATAGACATTGGATAAAAAAGAGGGAGTCATTAATTAATAAATCAATCAACGGTCTTAATCCCGATGAGATGCTCATAGAATGATTGAATTAACAATAATGGTGGTGGTGCAAGTGGGGAGGCGGGCCCTGAATGGTTATGTGGATGCAGGGGAACATATGGCCACTCTGTCGACGTGGAAAGGCCGACGGCCACCTCATGCCGACGGCCATATCCTTATTATTCTATTTCAAGAATTCAATGATGATGGTGTGGACTGGGCATGACACTTGGGTCTCGCTGAGTGGCCGATGGTTTTGTTGCTGACTCATTTCCAGGCCAGATTCCTGGTAGGTTCTCTCCGAGAACAGATCTTCTGGCCATTGACAGCCGACCATTTAATACGTGGATAAGAACATTTCGGTCCCTGTGAATAACACATTGTCGTGGCTGATTTTACATCGAGTTCTCCCTACAAAAAAAAAAATTAAAGTTTTTTTTTTTTTTTTTTTTGGTTTTGTTGTAATTTTTATATCAAGAATATAAAAAATTTGAAGTATTTTTATTTGAAAAACATAATTATATATCAAACACAAACTAAATAAGAAAAATGAGGAAAATAAATCCATCTAATTACTTGACAACATTGAGAATTACAGAGGAGATAAATGATTTTTAAAGTGAGAGGATATTTCCAGTATGTTTATCCTTAATTCTTCTTGTTAAACTATAGATGCATTCAATCATATATTTATTTATTTATTTATTTATCTCTTCCATCCTTACGGATATGAATGACTTAATTATTGGAGAGCTAGCAGCTAATCAAGGAAGAAACCACTTAATCTTCTTCTTGTAAGAAGTTACAAACACGAAAACAACGTAAATGATGTAATAAAAGGAGATAGGCTGGATGTTCGTCGTCCACAATTAATGGACCCGCTGCTGCTAGATAAGCACATAGCATATTCTCGAATCTATGCATGGCCCCCATGAAACGTCGTAAACAATTTGAAAAGAATGGATCACCAAATTAATTAATTAATTTAAATGATCGACGTCGAAATAAAACAAAAACCTCTCCTTTCTTACCCTGTCATGTTCGGCCGAGGAGGCAAATATCCACGACATCATCGATCCGTGATGATCCATTAATTAAAATGTGGTGGCAAATTGTCTCAGGGGGTTTGATGTGACCTGCGTTTTGCTCAACAAAGGATACTGCGGCCCCGGCTGGGAATCTCAAGTGCTTGGCGGTGCTGTAGTTTTTGACGGGTTGCTTGCGCTTTTTTGACCACGTTGAAGCCATGCCCCATTTTGCATTGGATAGCCAACTCCCTCTTCATCTCTCTTTCTCTTGTTAGGTAATTGTGGTTGATTTGAAGAAGCTCTTCAAAAACATTTGATTCACAGCAATGTTATAATGATATTCAGTCAAAAATATAAATATTTTTTCTAAGAATCAAGGTTAGCCCACCGAATACTCAAGCCTTGCACGACGGGGTCAGATTTAGGATTACATGTGCTATTATTGTCAACACCAGCATTTGTTATTCTAATTTCCTGTGGTCCAATTCATGGTTGAACAATGACAGCAATAACGACCATTTCCTAAATATATTTTAAAATATCCATTTATTATTTGACTCGTGTGTTTTTGTTGAAAGTATTCAATTAATCCCTTCGGCTTTGAAGATCCAATACGAATGAGTTCCCAAAACCAAGGCAGGAGGACTCAAACTTAGGGCTTAGGTGGATCTAGGCCACCCCACAGAACAAACCCTGCCCTAGTTCTTAACACTGATATTTTTGTGACAATTATATAAAATGAAAAATGTATGTCTTCTGTGTTTCCATTATTTTCCGAGGCTCATGTGGCTGAGTATTTTACTTGCTTCAATCAACGTCCATGAGGTGTGTTACGGGCTCACGATACACAACCATACATGCACATTTCATGGTTGAGAATTGAGAGTAAACATTAATAGAGCTCTCCATGATCATCCTCAGGTGGCATATGGCAGTATTCATGCCCACACTGTCTTGGGTCTGAGGCCAGTAAAATAGACGTTCAGCACCATGTTTAAAAACGACCAGCGTGGCAATCATAACTGATAACAAGAAGAATAAACCACCCAAACCATCATTTTACCCGGCTATTAAACCTGACGAGACCTGGAAATTTGAAATGTTAGCCCAATGACCCACCGACCTGCCCTAACTTGAGCCATGTATCAAATCAAATATGATGGGAGTTGACCTGGTCGATCAGGTGGTGGGTTATGGTTTTTTTTAAAAAAAAAAACTTAAAAATATATTATTTGAATTACCGTAGATTTACCCGCTCAACTCATGATTTAAACATTAAATAGAGTTATAAATTATTAACAATAAATTAGATCATAATTGCCTATTATATATATGATTTTGATAAAAATCATATATGTAACATGCAATACCAGATTGAAAATTTATTAAAACAAAGGTATCTGAAACTAAGAAATCTCGAAAAATATACGAGTGAAATGATGGGCTAGGCCAGTAGTAAATACTAGTAACAGTGAATAAGTTGACGTTGTGTAGATTATAGCAAACACATAATGAGCTTGGGTGGCATCTGGCATGGCAAGCAACAATCTGCAATACCATTATTATCTTTGCAAGGCACGAGACAAGAATCATTTAAGCTCTCATAATAGTCTTTGATGTACTATAATACCAGCAAAATAGGTGATTGTGATACACACTACTTTCCACGTAAAATTGATGAGTCACAGGTAGAAATCGACATGCCAGAACGTAGTAATTTTTCATATCCATGGCTATGCAACTCTCTCCTTTGTATCAGGATAGTTGGAAGGTAATGATTTGTGAAACCCTAGAAGTAATTGAGGTGGTGGTCCTGGTGGACAAGGCAGGCCCCCTTCTGGTAGTGGTGGAGGGGGTCGAGGAGGCTCAAAAGAAGTGTGTGGAGGTGGAGGTGGAGCCGGTGGGCCAGGAGGCCCCACAATTCCTGGAGGTGGATCCTGGTCTAGGACCTCCGGGTCCAGGAAGACCCCCTCCATGCGGAGGCCCTCCTCCAGCTCTCAAAGTGGCGAGTTGCACAAGTGCTACTAGTGGAAATCAGAAGGTAAATTTGCTGAAAGACTCGGATACTTATCGAGTAATTTAGTGTGAAGTTGCATCTGGGTTCAGCCGTTGAGGGTTTTGTGAGTCTGGGGCCAGAGCATCTTGAATTATATAGGCACGGAGACTTAAATTTAAGCTACCCAGTGAAGCACATATTCGATGGTTAACATCGGACATGATAAACCAAATCCGACCAGTTTCTTCTAGCAACAAAATATGCCTCCAACCTAGGTTACCTGGCTACACCTGATTTCCGACCTTCCCTTCTCTCGGCACATACTAAGGCAATGGTCAATTTTGTCTTGCTCTTTCGTAAAGGAGAAGGGGGAAGAAAGAGAAGCAAAAGTACAAAACAAAGGAGGAAGCTTTTGTTGGCTAGGCACTGTTTGGCAAAGAAAGCATCATTTTTTTGTGCTTTTGCTGGCGAAACGCAAGTGCAATAAGTGCACAAACGCGCACTTAATGCTGCTGGATCGTCGCTTCTATTATGGTTGATGTGATGCTGCTGTGAAACATTAGCTTGATATATTGAAAACAGAAAAGGGATAAACGCCGACTCTCTGTGTTTTTTGCAGTCCTTTGAATTACTAAAAGAAATGCATAGTTTGTTTTCTAGATACTGGCCGTTGATACTTGTCTTCTCATGATGTGTTGAAGCTGAAATGGTAGCTGCCACCACATCATCCTTTTAACTTCCATTGTTTCTCTGGCAATCAAAGCAGACTACTTTCACATCTCACTCTTTACTGGGAGTGGGTGGGTGATAAATACAGCAGGCAAACGTAAATATCTTTCCTGGTTTCTGTTCTCCATTGTCTAACAAAGGCACATGTTAAGGTCATTCAGGGGGTAAAAAAAAGTGGAAATACATATCAAGCAAATTTGCCCCAAAGGCAGTGGTAAATTAGAGGGGCACTGTAGCCATAAACTCAACAGAATGGCTTGTCAGCCAGGCCAAATTTTGGCAAAAGATGGAAAGAATTATAACTGGTTCCCGCCAACACTGTTACGCACTCACTATACAATTGAAAGGAATGACAGTCAAAGTAACAATCATAGGCATTCTGAGTTAGGCCCCAATGTCCAATATCCATGTAATTTATTGTGTCAGTGTTTTTCCATTTTCATTCTGTAAAGAACTGCAGAGCACCCTCACATCGATTGATGGGAATACTTATTCCACATGAATATAGGAAATGATGGAAGCGTTCAGAATGCCAGGACAGCTCAGAATGTACAGGTGAACCTTAAAAATTAGCAAAAAATACTCAAAACACAATGAGTTCCCAATACAAATTCATTAATCTTTCCACTAACCTAAATAGAGTTTTTCTAATGAAACAAGAAATAACAAAAAGAACATATACAATACTAGAAAAGTTTCTCAGCATACAAAATAATGGAACAAGAGACGAGAAAAATGAATATAAAGTTATTTTACCTCTCCTTGCAATTTAATTGGCTTTCCCGGAACGGAAACAAGCACAGCATCAGCAGCTTCTGCAGTGTGCATAATCTCACAAATAATAGGAATTATATTACATGCCGTCTTTCTCTGACTTGAGCAGCATTTTTATCTCTGTTTCTTTCTTTTTGGAGCGCCAACTGCAGCTGGATCCACCAATGGCCCTGACCAAGTCTGGATATGTGCTTTTGAATATGAGAAATTTGTGGTACTGAATGGGACATCAGGTGGATCAAAAACAGGATCGATGTGATGTGAAGAACCCAACGGGTAGCCTAGTGTCCCATCTTGGTGCGGAGGAGGAAATTTCTCACTTTTGCTCTTTGCATTTGCATGAGTTATTAAACGGCGCCTCTGGTAAGGGAAAAGAAACAGAAGGAATTAATTGTAGGGGAATTAACACCAAGGTGACAGTTGTGAAATTACAAGTCAAAAGGAGCAAATCTGATGAATTAACAATCATTGTGAATCCCTTAGCTTATCATGCCAAGTAGTTCGTGTGTTGCCTGCAAATAAATACATTCAATTCCCTGCCATTAAATGATAAGTCACAATGCATGTGGAAGGAACACCATGGATGAATTGTTTAAATCACTAAAGAAGTCCTGACACAAATGTGATGCAAACCTACACACATCCCATTGCCACAAAATCCAGTCCAAGTTCAGTTCTGATAAAGGGTTCCTGTTTGTTGCCTAACTATGAGATAGACAATTAGGCTAGTCAATCTAGACAGTAAATGCCTGAGACACGCAAGACACATGCTGCTGCCAAAAATTGATCTACTGGGTGCTAGTTGACTGGGACACATGACAAATACCAGTTAGACTCTTCTATTGCATATCCTTTGACATGGAAAGAAAACATGAAAAGAAAAGGCACTTTTTTCCATATGGAACCATAATAAGGTTATTAGTTCTTTCAATAGTCCATCATACCCCTACATTCATAGAATACACGTAATTTAGCATAAACACTTCCTAAAACCAAGCATATACATGCATCACCCAGTGACCGCAATGTTGCGAAATGCCATTTTCTCACACCCCAAACTTTCACCAGAAAGCTGTAACCAAATCCATATCTATAGACTATGACCAAAATTCAGGAGATATATATATATATATTCATGGGCTCCCAAGTACATAGCTGTGTAATGATTTTTTCTGAAACAGTAAAAATTTGGAGAATATGACCATCTGTGCTTGATTGGTCTACACCAGCCCAGAAAACTGGTGCAAAGACATTTACCCAGCCTATTATCCATAGGGTATATTCTGATTTTCCCTTTCAAATACTTTGCATCCATAATCATCCATTTTACCTTCACCCAACACCTCCAGGATTTGTGCCATTCTTCTGCTGGGGTTAGTTTTCCCAAGAACTGAAGTGGTTTACAACTTGAGGCAACTATATAGTTATCCATGTGATTCTACTCATGAAGAAGAAATGCAACTGTTTATGCTAGACAGTGCAGTACATGTCTGACCAAGGGGAAGTACTTTGCAGATTCCTTTTCCTATAAAAGTCTACATAAAGCAAATGAAATTGCCTCTAATGTAAAAGATAACTGATTTCCTTATCTAGCAAATGCATAGAGCCTAGCAAATTTATAATGCAGTGAAAACAACATAAACATAAGAAATGTAGAACTGTTCATGGAGAATGCAGCTTATCTGACTTACATCAAGATTAGCTTGAAGTTCAGCATTAGCTTCTGGAGCAGGATTTGCCCTTGCAACCCGGTCACGTGAGCGTGCCTTCTTCATACCATCAGCACTAGCCTTCCCAACTGCTCTCAATCTACAGCAATGAAGATTGCTACAAATTACACAATGAGGCAGAGGGAAAAAGGAAAATGTAGAAGGTGGCACAGAAATAATAAAGGAATAGATAAACTACACATGCATAGCTTCATGCATCAATGGATAAAAGGAGCATAACAGGAAAGAAGAAAGAATTATTAACATGATGTTGTCTGCAATTTGAGTATGGAGAAAATGCCTTACAGGTGACCTTTAGTTTATGAAAGGGCAGATAAACATTGTCCTATTTTTTTAACATGATGTTTTCTGCAATTTGTGTTCTGCTTTTTTTTCCAGCGTAATAAAATACCAGTCGGAGTTTAACTTTCTTCACATTCTAGAGATAAAATCTACCATGCAAGTGACCAAAACAAATATTAAGATTGAGCATATTCAAGCCACCCAACCTTCTACTTTCTTCATCACGTAATTTAGCATCCATTTCCTTGCTCGGAGGATATTTTGGAAGACTGGAAGGATCACAAGCATAAGGCTTGGTAGTGAAGAACTGAAAGACAAAAGAACAACCAATTACAATGACATAAAGCCACAATAGTTGAAAAGAAAGAAGCTTGAATATATTCTAACTGAAAGCTGCTTGGCTCAGTTTTGGATATAAATACCGTGAATTCTATAAACAGCAGTGCTTAGACTACGAATGCAACCCGTTCTAAATAAAATTCATTAAACCAAACTGAATCAACTCAGGGTTGGCCAGTCCAAAAGCTCATTCAAGCAGTGCTTCTTTACTTTACAAGGCCTTTGCTTTGAACGGAGTTTCTCACTTCACTGCTGAACTAACAATCCTAAAAAAACTATGATCTCCCATAAATTTCAGGGAAAAACATATTGTGCTGAAGAAAGCATGTCATCTTTTAACAGATTACACAGAAACATTTCCAACAAAAGATGATAAAGAAAGGTGAATCAAGAGTTTTGACAAACAATAATGGCTTCAAGTGGGTTTAATTATCAGTAAGTGATCCAAATCCTGTCTGCAGTAATACAAGATATGGTCGGCAGTAATCCTGTAGGGAAGCAAATAATCTTGGTTAGGTCAGAGGAGGCCTACAAATGTTCAAATCCAACCAGGGTTGAACAGTCGATAGCTGAGCTAGGAGAACACGGGAGCTTGGTTTGAGTTCTATCCTAGTCCAACCAGTGCAAAGCAGAAACATTCTATCAAATAAAGAAAAGGCCAAAACTGAACATCCAAAATCCTCTGCTCACTCTCCTTGATTGCATTAAATCATGTCAAGATAGCAAAGTTTAAATAATAATGAAGAGAACAGAGACAATCCTGAGAAATAGTAAACTACAAGTAGATTATGTACTGCAGTGTGTCTCAGAGTGAATGTAACCAAAGAAGCACATTTTCAATCAAGTGTCCTAGTTCATACACATCACGGTAGAATATAGTGGAAGAAGATGCTGCTGAAGAGAAGATGTAGTAATGTATTATAGAACAAAGACTCACTTCACTCCTCAATGCAGCTGTAGCAGTTCGACGTTCTGCTGGGTCAATTGCAAGAAGAGTCTCAATTAGAGGCAGTGATGATGGTGGAAAGTCTTTAAAAGTCTCAGCTATACATCGCTTGTATGATTGTTGGGGCTTAAATATGGTTGCATGTGGCAGCTTTGACTTTTTCCAATACTCTTCAGATGGGGAGCCACATAGTTTAAATATCTTGTGTAGTTGCTCCACCTATACAACAACCATAACAACCAAGCCTTAATCCCAAACTAGCATTCAATGATAAAATTAACATTAGTATACAAAGAGAAATCCTTTGCATGCATAACAATACAAGCGCTTCTGCTACATCATTTGATCATCTTTCCAATAAACCGCTAAAGTGTTCACTTTCTTGGTCAGCCAAAGCAGCAACGTAAGCAAACAAATGAAAAACGTAGTTAATGATATAACAAGAAACATGTGACAAAAGAAATAATTGACATCCTGCAACACTGAACAGTCTAGCTGAAGCATCTCTGGACGAAGTAAGAATGTGGTGGTGGATGAAACTGAATAAATCAATAATGTTACCTCGGTACGACCAGGCATGATAGGCTTTCCAGCCAATAACTCAGCGAGAATGCAACCAGCACTCCAGAGGTCCACACCAACACCATAATCAGTGGCCCCAAGAAGAAGCTCGGGGGGTCGGTACCATAGGGTAACCACCCTGCTAGTCATAGGCTGCTTGTGATTAGGATCAAAAAAAGGAAGCCAGCCCAAAGTCAGCAATTTTGAGCACTCCATCATTGCCAATAAGAAGATTTGAGCCTTTAATATCACGATGGAGCACACAGCGATTGTGACAATGTTCAAGGCCAGATAACAACTGATGCATGTAACATTTCACCTGCCATATTCTTACATATAAGATGAAAGCCACATATATAAAATCACACAAACAACAACTAGCACAATAACAAATTAACCACCTGAGGCTCCGTGAACTTGATATTAGGACTCGCTGCAAGTCCAGCTAAATCATGTTCCATGTACTCAAATACAAGATATAAACTACAAGACATCCTTGATGTCACCAAACCTTCTAGTTTCACAACATTGGGATGGTCCAATCGACGCAAAATCAAAATCTCCCTAGCCATGAACTTGACACTCTCGGGCTCCAAATTGTCAAACCGAACCTTCTTCAATGCAACAATTTTCCCCGTCAATGTATCCCTGGCTTTGTACACATTACTATATGTCCCTTGCCCAATCTGAAAACAACAACAACAACATCAGCAACAGATTAATTACAAAATCATACCCCACCCTCAACAACGAATAACTTCAAAAATCAATAACTCAGCTTATTCTCTTTCTTAAATTCTCAGAATCCCATAAAACAAAACCCATTTCATCAAATAAGCTCAACACTTCTACGAACATAATCACATTCTGTCTAATTATAGCAACATTAAACAACAACCACTTACGAAATCGAACACTGACACACACAAAAAAACAGCACATTATCTTTGACATTAACCAACTTGACAACAACAAAAACAAAAACATATGTACCTTATCAAGTTTTTCAAAGGTATCAGCGCGACGAGGGGTCCAACCATTGATAGCTTCACCAGCAACAGCAGAGAGCCAGGAAGGCCAGCCAGCAGCAACCTGTTCACCATGTATATGCTTAGGAGCATTACCTAATCTCGGATTAGGTTTTGAAGACCTATTCCTCTTTTCTCTTCTCCGTCTTTCCTCCACCACGTCATTATTATTTCCCTTCTCATTTTCTCCATTACAAACCTCATTCTCCTCCGCCTTCGCAACCCCAACTTCCACTTCTCTCCTCCGCTCTCCACCACCACCCTCTCTCTGCACCGCACATTTCTTCGCATTCAGCTCTTTCCCGAACACACACCCCATTTGCTGTCACTCTTCTTCCTCATTACAGTCCACAATCCCTCCTCTCTGTGTCACTCAAAAACCCTTATTAGCAATCGATTTTTTATTTATTTTTCTAAAAAGGAACAAGGGAGAGAGAGAGAGAGAGAGAGAGAGAGAGAGAGAGAGAGAGGTGGCTTTTTTTGAGAGAAAAGGAAAAGGGGAAGTAATGATTTGGAGTTGGGCACACCACAGTCAAAAAAAAAAAAACTATGAGTTGCTGCTTCCTGCTGTTGCTGTGCTGCACAAAACAAGGAAAAAAGCATATGCTGATGGGTTATTATTATTATTATTATTATTATAGGGCATGGTTGTAAAATTCAAGACGTCGGACTGAGTTTAAACTGGTTTGGATTGGAAAAATAAAATAAATCTGATTGACTTGGTGAGTAACTCAAGATGACTCGTTGATTTTTGACTTGGAACGATCAAAACTCGGATCTCAACTCATTCATTAAAAAAAAAACAATTGGGTCAGAAGGAGTTGTTTTGATAATTTGAAAAAAAAAAATAAATATATATATATATATAATGGGAGGTCGATCATGACCTTTCCTGGATCGGGTCTTGCCCTGCTTATCAGAAACTAAAATATAAATATATTTTTTTAATGATTTGAGTTTTTTTTTTTTAATAAAAAGTAAAGTGTATAAAGAGACTGTGGATATGTTTTCTTGCAACTTGCACTGCTTTCTTTCTTTCTTTCCAGTCTCTACAATTCTCCCTCGTCCTCCTATTTTTGACTCCCTTCCGGTGACGTGTGAGAGACACCCATTTTTTTTTTTTTTTTTTTTTTTTTGGTTTAGCATGCTCAAATAGTTTTGCATAAAAAATATTTTTTAATATTTTTTATAAAATATTAAAAAATAAAATTAATGAAATATATAATTTAATTATTAAAAAATATCTTTATCTTGTGAATTTAAAAAATAATTTATTTATATTGATATATTTATAATATCATTTAATTATTTCAACTAACATCACTATTTAATAATAGCTGCCATCACATATATTACTTTTATTATTATTATCTTATCATTATTATTACAATCACGATCACCATTTATCTATGTTATTACCGCTACAACTACTATTTACCTTCATACTATAACAATTATAGTTTTTTTATCATCATAATACATTATTATCATTTTTAATTTTCATAGTATTACTTATAAATATAATAAAATATTCTATACAGAAGAACAATGTTTTCAAATCAACTTCCAAGTATTAAGTTATTTATTTAATGATAAAGATATTTTTGAATTAAGTTTGGTATGTTAAAATTATATTCTTTTTCTAAGTCTTAAGTCTCCATCTATATCAACATCTCAAACTAATTTATTTATGAAAAAAATGTTTTTTAATATATTTTAAAAAATAAATAAAATATTATTTTAATATATTTTTAAATAAAAAAAATATTTTAAAAACAGCAGGTGCACCTCCAAAATTAATAATCGAGCCTTGGTATGGATAACTGGTGGTAAAAAAAAAAAAAATCCTTCTCCCTGTATCAATGCAGTACGCAGGTAAAATAATTAAAACGGATTTATTTGTTCTTGGTTCACTGAATGGACCAGCGCATGGATGCCACGTCACTAAGAGCTTCGTGATTGTTCACTCACGTGCCTCTCTTGGTGATGTGGCAAATGGTCATTTGGTAAGAGTAAATGAAAATGAAGTGAGTTCCACTGGGAGGTATCAGAGCTGAACCACCGCATGATTTCCCTCCTGGCCCTGGATTTGATTACAGGGTGGCTGGTCAGCTACTCCTCCAACCATATTTTGACATCTGGTATGATATATTTGTTATACCAAGTAAAGAAGTGGATTTTTGCAATAATCAGTTTTTTTTTCCCCTGCCTGCTAGTGAGGGCTAAGGTAATGTTTATTTATTTCTTTTTAAATAAAAAACCGAGATGGTTAAACAATGGAAATATTCTTTCTAAACCTTTTATTTTAAAAATATAAAATTTTATTATAAAATTATCTTAAAGATAAATGTATTAAAATATTTATATTTCTGTCTTTTCAACTGAATATATTTTTATTTTATATGTTTTTTTTATTCCGAAATACTAATAAAATACAACTTAGGTGAGTGAAAAAAATGGTTACAGGATAATTTTATTTTGTTTGGCTGTGAAAGAATCAAAATCTTCCTCGAGATTATTTTTTTAAGCTGTGTTTGATTTTATAGCATGTCGAGTTCATCGATTGGAGGAACAAATAAAAATGGGATTGCTGGATTGATAAGATTTTGAGATTTGGACTGACTTTATTAAGTTATGGTTTGGATGAGTGGAGAAATTGTTTTTTTAAACCATTTTTATTTGAAAATATATTTTTTAATTTATTTTTAATATCAGCTTATCAAAATAATTTAAAAACATTAAAAAATAATTTAAAATAAAAAATAAATAAATTTTTATATAAACAACTTAAACTGCAACCGATTTTTTTTTTTAAAAAAAAGAGTATAAATACACAACTAACTTGACATCTGCTTCTACTGTCTTTCGAAGAAATGGGTCAACAAACATGTTGTTAGAGAATTCAAAATTATATATGTAATCTGTAAATTAGAAGAAAAGGAAACATAAATAAGTTGGTGGGTTGTCTGGAAATCTTACATCTAGAAACAAGAAGTAAATAATACTACAAAGGATCAATAGAAGTATCTTATAAACTAACAACACACTTAGGGTATTTAAATTTAAAAATATATAAAAATATTTTAAAGTATAGTCATCCAACCTAGTCCGACATTAATTTATTAATTTGTAAATTGATTAAATTAACCTATGATCGGAGACTCGAACCAAAATGATAACTATATTTCAAAGCAATCCCTCGTTAATTGCTAGTGTCAACCCAATGATTATCTCAGTAGATTCTAGAAAATAAATTAGTGCACTGGTAAATATGGTGTAATGCGAGGAAGAACTCGGCGTTGACCCAATAAAGTGAACAGGCCAATCAGATCGGTGTCTTGATCAGAAAATGGGAAGTGAAAAAAAATGTTAAATTCCATAAATAATCTTCTTAAAAAAGGGGGGTTTTCTTCGTGAAGGAAAATATTAGTAGAAGTGTAAAGAACATTATTAGGCAAGAGACAAATTAATTAGTGGAACAGGTAGCAGACACAAGGACACAGCATGCATCTAACGCATGTCTTTTTGCCTGCCTTATGATGTTGCATGCGCATGCAACATCATGGCTCCATCCATCTTTACCTGTCACACCCTCTCTCTACACAGGCCTGGGTTAGATGTCCTAATCATGCTGCCATGGAAGCTGTTTTAGGAATTAAGAGAGATGGGGCTTGAAAATTAAGGACAGGGATATCATTAAAGACAATAAGTTTTTTTAAGCGTTATAATTTAAATGGTTAGATTTTAAATTTATTTTTTAAAAATAATTAATTCAAATCTTATAAATTTTAGGATCATCAAAAAATTATATAATTATTAACTTTAAAGTTCTTAAAATTAATCGAGATACACGCAAACTAACCCGGACACTCACGTTAATAATAATAATAAAAATTTGTTAAGGTTGGTGAGCATTCTGCTGACTTCGAATCTGGAAAATAACCAGTACTTTCAGCTATACTTAAAAATATTTTATAGACAATAATAGTATATTTAAAATATCATTCAATAATCTTAACCATTAATACATCATCATCACTAACTTCTGTCGTTCTCATGATATATCATCATCGTTTTTTTAACTGTTATCGTATTTTTATTTTTTTTACGGATTTGTGAATTTTAGTCTTGCGAGGTTGCTATGATTATCCTCGTGAAAAATACCTTTTTTTATTTATTTATTTTCTTCCCGTTTTGGCAAAGCAATATGGCCTGGAGAGGATCTAATCATTTATTAGTGACACGACGAGGGATATACAGGTTCGAGCCAAGAGAATCACACAGGGCTAGGGCCAATTGCAAGCTCAGCTCAGTTCTGGGCCGTCTCATCAAGTTCAGGCCTAACAAAAATTTATTTAGGCCAGGAATTCTCTCATACACATTTCTAGTTTATTATAAAGATTCTAGTATTATATATATAAAAAAGATATTTGCTTATAATTATTTTAAAAAAATCTTAAATTATGAGAAAAAAACTAAAATTATTGGTTTAAAAATATTAAAACCTTACATGTTGTAATCTAGCTATAAATTTTATGATGTTCATAGAGTAATTAATGATACTCTCTAGAAAAATATAAATATAAGTAAGAGATGAAAATTATAGAAAAGATATTCTTCTTATTTTTGATGAATTATAACTTTTTTTAATGTCTATTTTTTTTTAAAGTAGATCTAAAGAATAACTACTAAAATATCACTAGTTACTCCTCGAGTACTATAAAATTTTCAGTAATTTAGATATGTTTTGATTTATTTTTTTATAAATAACATGATTAATACCCGGAAACTATATAAAAATGCATTTAACATGAGGCAAATTCACCTTAACTATGTAAACATAACAAAAAAATCAAGACACGAGGAAATAAATTATAATTCATATATTCCAGCTAGGTTTCATTATTAATCTCAAATATATCATTTTATTTCATGACCAAAATAGAAAGTAAATTTCTAGTGATACAACTACTTAAGATTAAAAGAGTGTTTGAGAAGATAGTAGCTGTTACTTTTTAAATTATTTTTTACTCGGAAAAATATCAAAATAATATATTTTTTATTTTTTCAAATTTATTTTTGACATCAGCACATTAAAACAATAAAAAAATATTAAAAAATTAATTTAAAATAAAATTTCAAATATTAATAAAAAAATAAGTTGAAACTCACTTCAAAATATCCTCTACAATGTATTTGAGTTTAAGCATGTAGTTACTTGACCATAGTAATATCCAATTAGAGCTTTATTTCATTTTGAAATTAAAAAAAGGTTGAGATTTATGTCACTTTCATTCAAGTGTTAAGAGAGTTTTTTTATTCATGAAAAACGAGAGTTTGTGAACGTGGAGGAAACATTTCTCTTTCACATGAAAGGGAATGTCACAATAAATTTACCTTTGTAGTGTAGATGAATAATACTAGTTTAATGTGTGATTCTACCGGAAAATATATAGCAATATTATTAAATTTAATTTGTTATAATGAGTCAACATGATAATCTGTCGAGTTAACACCTATTGAGACTAAGTTTTAAATTAAATTGGATGAAAGTTGACCCAGTATAACTCAATTAATCTCATAAATCCACTCATGACTTGATTTTATTTGTAAAAACTTCGGTTTGATTTTAAAAAAAAATTTTAATGATGTTATTTTAATATTTTTTTAATATCAAAATGATAATGTTTTGGATTGATTCAAATTAACCAAACCAACCCATGACCTGGATTGTGGGCATGATTAGATTTCAAAAATTTACTTTTCATAATCTATTTTCTATTAAATTATATAATAATAAAAATAAATATATACAGGAAAGATAATTATGAAGTAGAAATGTATTTTTAAGTTAAATTTGTCTTCTATAATTCATGCATTTTTTTTCTTGTTTTGAAAATAAAGCAATTTTTTTTTATAGCAACATAATTCCTTGAATACAAAGCAAAAACAATCAAAAAGAAATATTCAAGAAAAATATAAGAATTTGAACTTAAAAAAAAACCATATATTTTTAATCAAAAAATCAAATTTTTTTTATTGATACATTACCTTTTGCTTTCGACAAAAAATTAATTCTTTTATGCATCTTATTTAAAACAATGTTATAATTTTTAATTTGTAGCATGTTTTTAGAATAAAAAACAACGATAATTAAAACAAGATTTTGTTAAAAATTTCAATCATTTGAATATAAATATATATCTTCAATTTAAACGTTCTTTTTATTAATGAGTGTCTTTATTATTTTAACAAAAGCATGTTCTTAATTGTAAGTACTATGTTTTTTTTTAAAAAAAACATGATTTCAAAAGAAAGTTTTAATAAAAAAAATATTATAATAATGTTTTGATATTTTGTATGTGATTGAATGTAAAAAATAATAATTAATGTGATAAAATAATACAAAAATCTATTTAAAAATGAACAAAAAAAAATTTTCATTGAAAATTCATGAGTGCATTTTTAATTGTTTTTGTATATTAGATATAAAATATTTTAAAACAATATTTTTAACATTGCCATTAAAAGCTATAATATTACTTAAAAACTATGGCAATTTGAACAACAATTTAAAAATCATGTTAAGTATTTTATTTTAAAGTGCATTTAAATTAGAATCCATAAAGAAAAAAATTTCTAAAAATAAAAATGGGACGACACACAGGCTAGAGAGATTGGGGCATGCATGCCTAATCTAATACAAAGAATCCATGGAGTGCGTATGCCTGCAAGGCTTGGCTTGCATGCCTTGCCTCCTTATTTTTTATATTTAAATTTTTAAAAACAAAAATAAAACAGAAGACACCGTCTACTGGTTCTATTTCTAGCCACTAAATTCAGCTAAGTTTTTCTAGATTTAAAATTGACATCAACACAACACATAAAACGATATAAATATATAAAAAATAAATTATTTAAAATAAAAAAACTATTTAATTAAAAAATACTTTTAAAATATAAAAACAAACAAACTTTAATATATTACCTTATCTCAACCTTTGATCTACATGTAATAAGCCAACATGATTAACCCAATGTTTTTGTGGCTTGTTATTAAAAGAAAAGCTAGGGCTAGGGATGATCATTTTCGGTTTGGTTCGGTTCTTATTAAAAAAAATAACCAAATCGAAATTAAAACCGGTTTGGCTCGGTTTTTTCCGGTTTGGGTTCGGTTTGGTTCAGTTTTTTTGGTTTTAGACTTATAAAATCAAAACCAAACCGGTCAGTTTTTTTAAAATCTCAACTAGTTTAATCGGTTTTTTTCACAGTTCGGTTTTTTCAGTTATTTTTTTTCCGGTTTTCTCTAGTCGGGTTTTCGGTTTTTTTACTCACCCCTAGCCAGGACATTGATATTGTTAGTGATTTTTTCCAACCATGATATTGTTTTCTTTCTTTGTTTTTTTATTTATTAAGAAATCCTTTTCAACTCATTTTTACCTACTAATACCTATTATTAATGGTGTTAAAAAAATAGATCAACCAAGTAAATAAAAAAAAAAAAATTAACCAACAAAATTGAGATAAAATTGAATAAATTGATTTAAGAAACAAAAAAATCACATAGTCCGGTTTGATTTTGATTTTAAAAAGGTAAAACCTACTAAACTTGGCCGAACTAGACCGGTTCAATTGAATTTGAATCATCTAAAAAAATAAATAGGATATAAAAAGAAATATAACCTAACCCTAAAATATATTTTCCCTTTTGATTTTTGTTTTTATCATGTTACCCCCCCTCCCTTGTTCTCCTCTTTACCTTAAATCATCTATATCGTTCTAGTTTTATTCATAAAAACTATAATAAGATTTCAATTAAAGCTTAAATCCATCGATTCTAAGGTAATCTTAAGGAAAAAAATTAAAATCTTTTAAGCTTATTATGGAGTTTATTGTTATGTTTTAGTTGTTGTTTTTTAAAAAAAATTAATATTTTTATTGCAACTAATGTTAGCTCTAAACACTCAAGTCATGTTTATATTGTCTTCTAGAGCTTCTTTCTGCGTTATTGTTAATATGAAAATATAATGCATTTCTTTTGATCTCTCTCTCTTTATGGTATTTTTACAACCCTCATATTTTTTTTTTGTTGTTAATTTCATTTTCTTGCCCTGGATTTGCAGGAGGTTAAAGATGTATTGACACTTTAATGACTCTTGAAACGTGTTTTTTTGTTCATGAACACTAAAAGCATTTTAGTTTTTTTCCTTCCTCCATCATGATGACATTGCGAGAATCTTCTTTCAATCACTATTCCTTTCAAGTCATGTCATTACTTATTGTTGTCTTGTTAGTTTTTGTAACAACCCTAATTTTCTTGAATTGATATCAATTATAATGATTTTATTATTATTATTATTGAAAATTTAGCAAAGTTTTCTTTATATTTTCAATATCAAGTCATCGACTCAGTATATCCACAACTTACTAGTAGTCTAAATATCACTTGTCCCACCATTCAGGACTCTCATAATTTAATTGTCACACCAACATTCATTTTCTTCAACATTCATTCAATAAAATTAAGTAGTAACAAAATTTAAATTATAAATAAAAATGAATATAAAACTTAAATGGATGAACAATTTATATAATGCATACAAAAGAAACAACTTCCTTAATTACAATATCCATAATTAAATTTGATAGGTAAACACAATTTCATTACAAAATTATATTACAACAAAATATAATCTTCCTATATTATATCGGTTTGATTTTACAAAATATGCATATTAATGATATGTGCACAGTAGTGACATGGACGTAAGTATAGCAACAAATGTGAGTTGTGGTAGAAGCAGGGACACGTTGAGACACATGGATGTGGATCATGCTTTGTCGCCAAGTTGTTACAGAATAAGTCAAGTTTGTTTTAATTAGGTTGTTGGCAGATAATAAGGATTCATTTTGGGAATTGCTAATTACCATCCTATTTTCTAGCATTATTGTTATTCATTCATGTATATAAAGTCTGGTGGAATTCAATAAAGGATATCAGAAATTATCCAAAGCTGTTGTTTTCTTCTTCCCTGTTCTAAGTTCACATCTTCTACTTCTTCCAAAATTATACTCATCAGTGGTATCAGAGCCATATTATTATGGACACTCGTGGAAATAGTAATGTTGAATTCCATAACGAGGTCAATGAAGCTTTAGCTAGGCGTGAGTCAAGTTTTGATCAGGTAAACTCTGCTTTACAAGCAGTGTTAACCAAACTCCAAGCCCTTCGCACCATTCGAAACCCAAATCCCAACTCTTCTGAAATCAACCCATTTGCACCAGAAGGATTGTCATAATTCCACACTTCCTGTTCTCTTAACACTAATGGTCAACCCATCCCCACCTCAAACTCTCCTTTCCACGCTTCGATGTATTGATCCCACAGGTTGGGTGTATAAAGCATAGCAATATTTTGATTTTCATGACATTGCACTTGCTCAGCAAGTCCAGTTAGTTTCCTTCCACCTAGATGGAATTTCCCTTTAATGGCATAGATGGCTGAACAACTTTTGAGGACCGCTCATGTGGAGCGAGTTTGTTGACACGACCAAAAGATTGATGTCTTCTCCCAAGTGCAGGAGTGTCGAAGTAATAAATAACCCGGCAAGACCGGGGTCGAACCACAGGGAGGTTTATTGTATAAATTATAGTTAACAACAACACAATAACAACAACAATAATAGTAGTAATAATAATAATAATAATAATAATAAAGAAGAAGAAGAAGAAGTTGATGAGAACTTTGAGTTGCAAGATTAACGTAAGGATTAAACAATGATAACAACAAATGTCAAGGTTAGAGGATCCACTAATGGTATTTCAAACAAGTATAGTATAAACCTTTTTTTACTCAATTGGAAACCACACACAAAAGAGGTTCCAATCAGATTATAAATTGTTAACATGATTACATTAGTTATCTTATTCGAATAATGCTAATACTTGTAAATGTTGTCAGGCATTCATGATTATAACTTATGTTAACAACAAATCAAGTTCCTTTCATAGCTCAGGTGTCGGTTATACCATACAAGTATGGGCTATGAAAGTGCCAAGTATTTGTTGTACCAAGTGTTATACAACATAAATCTAGATTAACCATTTAACAAGCAAAGTATTAAAAGTGAACAAGATAACAAATATAAAGCATGTTAGTATCAAACATTAAGGTCCATGTTAAGTTTATATTATACTTATTCTTACACCATTAGTGTATCCTTTTCACCTTGACATAATTAACTTAGCAACACATAATGAAAGAAAGAAACATAAATAAACAAGGAAAGGAAATGAAAAGCATAAGCAATAAATTAATATGAGCAAAACTTAAGCATTACAAAGTATAAAGAGAGAGCAAGAGCATGATCTTGATCTGAACACCAAGATGCCTAAATACATGGCAAATGCCTCCTTTTATAGGCCAAAATTCGGAACTATTGATTTGTTGACTAATTGATGAGTGGGTGGCCACATCTTGACTTGGTGACAATCCTTATCTTCTTGTCTGCCAAAAACGTCATTGATGACGTCATAATTTGAACAAACTTAAATCATGAAAGTTCTAGAGAATTGTCTCATCTGTCCAGGGTAAAAATTTGAGATCATTTGGACTTCTAGAACTCAAGATATGGGCTGAACACTAAACAGTGTCTGGGCTGCAGGACAGATTCGGACTTCTTTGTTGTTGCTGCAATTTGGACTTGAAAACGACCTTTTTAAATCTTGGGCTTCACTTGAAAGTTGTAGGCCTATGTCTTATCTTTCCATCCATATAAAATGGACCTAAATCCAAGATCTACAGCTCCAGATATGACCCAATTACCGAACAGTGTTCCAGTTTGGACTGCACCAGCATCTCTTTTCTAAGTTTGGCCATCTCTTTGTCCTTTCAATTTCAGTACTTCAACTCATCAATCAATTCTTTCATTTATATGATAGGCCTGCATTTAAGATGAACATTTACCATAAATTAAAGGTATCTTATATTATTAGATATGTTATTATAAAACATGCTTTAGTTAAGGAGTTATTGATACTTCAAGTGCAAAATGATGATATAAAACCTTGATAAAAATGCACTTTTAAGTACTAATCACACCCCCCAACCAGCTTATTACTAGTCCCTAGTAATCAAAGCGTTAAAATAGAAAAACTATTTGCAAATTCCACAAAGCAAGGCATTCATCATTCAACTTCCATTAATCTATCCAGATAAACAAACTCTCATTAAATTTATATATCTGCTCAATACCTCTTAAACAAAATATTAATAAACCTTCCTTTTTATGTGCTCAATGTATGAAAACATAGATGATGGGGCTTTGATTGGAAGAAAACAATATTCTGTTCTAATGTTTAAGGTTAACTTCCTTGGGTTGGGATTATTATCTTCTTGTTTTTTTTTCTTTTTTTTTTCTTTTTCAATATATATACATATACTTAAAACACAATGCATCTTTAACCCATGTAACGAGCTTTCGGCTAATGACTCCCGGACCGGTTGGTCTTAGGGCATTAGGTGTTGAGACACCCCTACGAGCTTAGTAACTTCGGGTTGCGGACAATCGTAGATAGTGCAATGTTTGATTCCCTTAAGCTTTTCTCCTTAACCCATGTAACAAGCTTTGGGCCAATAGCTCCCAAGTCAGTTGACTTTAGGGTATTAGGTGTTAAAACACCCCCGGGCTTAATTGCTTAGGTTAGGGAGGCTACGAAATCAAACTTATCTACGTTTTTATTATCATCATTTTTTTTTTTTTGTTTTTTTGTTTTTTTGTTTTTGCAAATTATAGACTATCCCTATCCCTTAGTTGTTACCTTTAACAAAAGAACATAAATAATGTAATAATCCAATGTGCAACCCACAATCATATGTTAAAGTGTGTGTGTGAAAATGAAGGTTTAAGAATACTTGTTAAATGAGTATATGAGCAGAATCATGAGATAAGAATGCGAGAGTTTGTAAACCTGAATATTTCAAGAAGTATTCTAATAGGCCTTGTTATGAATATTGCAAATGACCATTAGAAAATGTTTACTAAGATGCGTCTCAAGAGTCAATAAAATTACTCCTTACTCGCCATCTTAATAATACAGTTTTGTCAAATGGCTTTAAAAACAAAAACAGTTAGTTGGTTAGTTTTTTTTTTTTTTTTTTTTAATGTCAACTACTACCCCTCCCCCCCAACCAAAAGCGAGACATTGTCCTCAATGTCCTAAGGTAGAAAGATAGAGTATAGAAGACATCACCGAAACAACGAACACCGACAAACCCGAAACACACTTAAACAAATATAAGAAATAACAAAACAAAATAATATGCTAATAATAAAACTAAAAAAAACACAAGGATTCACAAACGAAGGCTCAAATCCAATCTAAGCTTTTTTACGGCTTTCGTAGTTAACCAATTGATGCGACTCATGGAAGGATCAATTCCGAGGGTGAAAGATTGTAGTTTGTCGATCAATTGCTCAACGATGGAGAGATTATGATTTGTCGTGCGAAGATGTTAGAAATTCCTGTTCCACAGCTTGATCAAGAAAAGACAATAAATTATCATAAAAACCATTAACATTGAGCAAACCTATAGGTTTATGGTGAATGTGAAGTTGGGCCCAAGTGGAAATATGAAAGAGCTCTTCCAATATGCCCAAACCACCGGTAAGGCAATGAAGGCATCAAGCATGGTTAAACATTGTATTCATTCGATCAAACATTGTGGAGACCGTAGTTCCTCTCCAATTGTTCTTCCAATGATGTCCCCTTTTGTTAAAGCTTCGGGGACGACCCCCAAAACTTGACTACCTCCTAAAAATGCAGCTATTGCCACACCCCCATTAACCCAAGGCTGCCTCCCCCATACACTAAATGAATCTTTTTCTCGGCTAGTACCGACCAAGATGATTTCTTTGCTTCAAAAAAGCTATTTCCTTCCCGGGAATTTGGATCCACCAGAAAACACAAATATTTTTTATGTGATAACTTGAGGGACCGCCATTTCTACACACTTCTATATCCGTCTAATGTAAGGGTTGAGTAGAAATGAGGGGAAGGAAGAGAAGATTTTATAGATGAGGATTTGAAAATGCAATCATATCACCTAGATATAGGCCAGTGAGTCTCACACACTCTCTCTCTCTTTATGTATTTATTTATTTATTTATTTTGAAAAGCATGTGTATGTACAGGTAGTTGTGATTGTGGCTCACATCTTCCCTTGGTTTTACGTCCAAGAACGGCTTAAACGCCCTCTATGGGTGGGGATAGGCTTCCCATCCAGTTTTCTTAAAAACCGGCAAACAGGTCTTTTTTTAGTCAGATTCCCAAGACTAAGTCGATCATGTTCTTTATGGAATTGTGGCCATAAATCATGAATAGCACGATGCACATCTCCACTAGGATGCGTCTCAAGGGTCAATAGAAGATTATCTAAAGACCCCTTACTCAGGGCCATCCTTAATGAATTGTATTTTATCTTCACGGTTTATAGATACCATTCCTAAAGAACGACATGTTGCATTACAAGTCCATCCGGCACATCGGTGACGGACTTTCGATCGTTTTGCACGACGTTTCTTTGCAAAAGTGCTTTTACCGTTCGGGCATGTGTCAAATGAAAGAATTCGAGGACTCCACCGATAATCGGACCTTTGCTTCAATCGACCAACGAATATCTTGGGAATTCCATGATTCATTAACAACCTCAATCTTGCACACCTAGCATGGTAAATTTTTGTAATCGCATTCGAGGCAGAGCGGGAAAGTACTTTTTCAATTTTTCAAGAGTGGTGTCCATTTTCAAATGAGAATTGGAGAAGAGAGTCAAAGAAGAGAGAAAGAGCAAAGAATTGCACAAATATATACGGATATCGGTTATTATGGGAAAGCCCGAAAGAACTGATCAAGTCACGAGTACCGTTATCCGCCATTTGACCGGGGTGAGAGAGACTAACAAAACAAAATTCACACCAAAAAAGAAACACAAAACAATGTGAGAAAAACAAAATAATCAACCTTTATCTATAGGATCATTCAAACCAATGGATTCATTTTCACTAGGAAAATTATCAAAGTAAGCTTTCAAAGCGATGTCCATTTCCCTTAGAAACATTGTCATTCTTTGGATTCTCAATATCAAAGGCCCCATAAGGATACACATGTTTCTCAATAAATGGACCGCTCCATCTTGATCTTAGCTTTCTAGGAAATAAATGGAGTCGAGAATTATAAAGCAAAACTTTTTGACCAATATCAATTTTTTGACAATTTTCACAAGTTTTGCAGAATGCATGTGTGTCCTTGAACATGGTGGGCCAATAAAATCCCTTTTGTAAGATTTTCGCAGCTGTCTTTTTTGACGAGAAATGACTCCCACATGCTTCAGAATGACAAAGTTTAATGACATTACTTACCTCATTGTCAGGAATGCATCTTCGAAATATTTGATCAGGACAATATTCGAATAAGTAAGGGTCATCCCAATAAAATTTCTTTACTTCGTTCAAAAACTTACCTTTTTCTTCGGTACTCCAATAATTTGGCAAATCACCTGAGGCAAGGAAATTGATATTTTTAGCAAACCGAGGCATTGAACTAAGAGAAAGTAAGGATTTGTCAGGAAAGTAATCATCGGTTGGTGTGATGTCAGATATTGAATCTGTTGTCACTCTTGATAAAAGATTCGCATCAACATTTTCAATGCCCTTTTCATCCGTGATTTCTTCCTGAGAATAAGTCATTTGTAAATCTTCAAATTCATCAAGCTCAGTATTACTCAAAGTAGATTCAAGTTGATCATAAACTAATTCTTCAATAGAATCTACTTCTTGTAAATCATTATCATCTCCAGGTTGCTTGCAAATGTTGAAAATATTCATCTCCAATGTCATGTTTCCAAAAGATAGCTTCATCAGTCCATTCCTACAATTAATCAATGCATTAGAAGTTGCAAGAAAGCGGACGTCCTAAAATAACAGGAAATGAATTACATGCTTCAAAGAGGTTGTGTATCCAAGACAATAAAATCCACGGGGTAAATGAATTTATCGACTTGTACTAACACATCTTCAATTATTCCTCTAGGCACTTTTACGGATCTATCGGCAAGTAAAAGAGTCACGAAGTTGGTTTTAACTCACCTAGATTGAGACTTTGAAAAACCGAATATGGAAGTAAATTCACACTAGCTCCAAGATCAAGTAAGGCTCTTTCAATTTTATGTTCTCCAATAAAGCAAGAAATTGTAGGACAACCGGGGTCTTTATATTTCAAAGCATTATTATTCGAAGAATGGCACTTACTTGTTCGGCTAAAAAAGGCTTTCTTTTTCACATTCAGTTTTCTCTTCACAGTACACAGATCTTTCAAAAATTTAGCATAAGAAGGAACCTGTTTAATAGCATCCAACAAAGGTAAATTGATCCTTACCGTTTGAAAGTTTCAAAAATTTGAGTTGTGATTAACTTTCCTTTGTTTGGTCATGGCATGAGGAAATGGAAGTCTTTGGCGAAGAATCGGTCTTTTCTTTACAATGTTCAGATTCAACCCCTTCCTTACCCTTAGAGATTGACTCATCATCATTCTCACAAGGTTCAAGAATGGGTTTTTCAATAACCTTACCACTGCGAAGAGTGATGACCGATTTGGCTTGATCCATGTGTCGGCTTCCCGAACTACTTGCATTCGCATTGTATTGCCCCTTTGGATTTTCTTGAGGTTGGGATGGGAACTTACCTTTCTCTTGGAAACTAAGAGCAGTTGTGAACTTTGCAAGAGTATCTTTAAGATCTGTCATGCTTTGAGCAAGTTGAGTGTTAATTGTCTCTTGCTTTTCCATGAATGCATGCAATGTTTCCTCAAGATTTCTTCTAGGAGGTGGAGCATAAGGAGGTGCATATCCATGAGAATTTTGGAAGTTATGGTGTGCTTGAAACGGTGGTTGTAAAGTTTGTGCATTATTGTTATCACTCTTCCAATTGAAATTTGGGTGATTTCTCCAACCGGGGTTGTATGTTTGCAGTATGGGTTATGATTGGGCCTTTGGAAACTGTTTAATGCATGGGCTTGTTCATGAAGACATTCCCCAAAAAGAGGGCAAAGTTGGACAGTCATGGGTTGAATGTTCATTGGTTTCACACGATTTGACACACAATGTCTTGAGCAGATTTTAGTTGACCACTCCTTTTTAATTCTAATGCCTCGACTTTTTTAGCTAAAGATGCAAACTTGGCTTGGAGGTCATGATCTTCCCTAAGGTTGTACATACCTCCACTAGATGTATGAGGTTGGGTTTTACTTGGTGCCTCATAAGTTCCTGTAGTGTCCCAATTTTGTGCATTTTCAGCTAGCAAGTCTAGGTATTCCATGGCTTCATTGGGGTCTTTATCCTCAAAAGTTCCATTGCACATTAATTCAACCATTTGCCTATCTCTAGGAGTTAACCCTTCATAAAAATGTGAAACTAATCTCCATGTTTCAAAACCATGATGGGGGCAAGTATTAAGCAAGTCTCGATATCTATCCCAACATTGGTAAAATGTTTCTCCACGGTTTTTGAGAGAAAGTGATTATTTGTCTTTTGAAAGAGTTTGTCCTGTGAGATGGAAAAAACTTCTTTAAAAATTGTTGTTGCATATCATCCCACGCACGAATGGATCCAGGTCTCAAATTTTGTAGCCATGTTTTAGCTTTATCTTTTAATGAAAAAGGAAAAAGCTTTAACCTAATGGTGTTCATGCTACAATTTGAGTCATTATAGGTGTTCTGGACCTCCTCAAATTCCCTTAAATGCAAGTATGGATTTTCTAAATCTAAACCATGAAAAGAAGGTAAAAGTTGAATAATGCCTGGCTTAAAATTAAAATGAGATGCATCGGGGGAAAAACTATACATGAGGGTGCACTTGTTCTCGTGGGATTCATGTGGTCTCTAAGTGTTCTAACCCGAATATTCTCATTATTCTCATTATGAAGCGATTGGTTATCTTCTTGGGCCATATTTTCTGAAAATGATGAGGATACTCTACAAAGTCTACCACTTAATGTAGCGTGACCACACTCTCATGCCGTGCGGGGAAGAGAATAAAAGAAAGAAAAGAAAAATAATAGAAAAAGAAACAAAGTTAGATACAAGAAAAGAGAAAAGAGAAAATAAAATAAATACTATAATTTGTACAAGAATTTACCTCCCCGGCAACGGCGCCAAAAACTTGACACGACCAAAAGATTGATGTCTTCTCCCAAGTGCAGGAGTGTCGAAGTAATAAATAATCCGGCAAGACCGGGGTCGAACCATGAGGAGGTTTATTGTATAAATTATAGTTAACAACAACACAATAACAACAACAATAATAGTAGTAATAATAATAATAATAATAATAATAAAGAAGAAGAAGAAGAAGTTGATGAGAACTTTGAGTTGCAAGATTAACGTAAGGATTAAACAATGATAACAACAAATGTCAAGGTTAGAGGATCCACTAATGGTATTTCAAACAAGTATAGTATAAACCTTTTTTTTACTCAATTGGAAACCACACACAAAAGAGGTTCCAATCGGATTATAAATTGTTAACATGATTACATTAGTTATCTTATTCGAATAATGCTAATACTTGTAAATGTTGTCAGGCATTCATGATTATAACTTATGTTAACAACAAATCAAGTTCCTTTCATAGCTTCAGTGTCGGTTATACCATACAAGTATGGGCTATGAAAGTGCCAAGTATTTGTTGTACCAAGTGTTATACAACATAAATCTAGATTAACCATTTAACAAGCAAAGTATTAAAAGTGAACAAGATAACAAATATAAAGCATGTTAGTATCAAACATTAAGGTCCATGTTAAGTTTATATTATACTTATTCTTACACCATTAGTGTATCCTTTTCACCTTGACATAATTAACTTAGCAACACATAATGAAAGAAAGAAACATAAATAAACAAGGAAAGGAAATGAAAAGCATAAGCAATAAATTAATATGAGCAAAACTTAAGCATTACAAAGTATAAAGAGAGAGCAAGAGCATGATCTTGATCTGAACACCAAGATGCCTAAATACATGGCAAATGCCTCCTTTTATAGGCCAAAATTCGGAACTATTGATTTGTTGACTAATTGATGAGTGGGTGGCCACATCTTGACTTGGTGACAATCCTTATCTTCTTGTCTGCCAAAAACGTCATTGATGACGTCATAATTTGAACAAACTTAAATCATGAAAGTTCTAGAGAATTGTCTCATCTGTCCAGGGTAAAAATTTGAGATCATTTGGACTTCTAGAACTCAAGATATGGGCTGAACACTAAACAGTGTCTGGGCTGCAGGACAGATTCGGACTTCTTTGTTGTTGCTGCAATTTGGACTTGAAAACGACCTTTTTTAAATCTTGGGCTTCACTTGAAAGTTGTAGGCCTATGTCTTATCTTTCCATCCATATAAAATGGACCTAAATCCAAGATCTACAGCTCCAGATATGACCCAATTACCGAACAGTGTTCCAGTTTGGACTGCACCAGCATCTCTTTTCTAAGTTTGGCCATCTCTTTGTCCTTTCAATTTCAGTACTTCAACTCATCAATCAATTCTTTCATTTATATGATAGGCCTGCATTTAAGATGAACATTTACCATAAATTAAAGGTATCTTATATTATTAGATATGTTATTATAAAACATGCTTTAGTTAAGGAGTTATTGATACTTCAAGTGCAAAATGATGATATAAAACCTTGATAAAAATGCACTTTTAAGTACTAATCATTTATCTAGGCAATTTTGCTACGCTTTGGACCCACCGAATACGAGGATCCATCGTAGTCACTCACGCATCTCAGACAAACAACCATTGTGGCAGCCTACCAGGTAGCCTTTGAAAGTCTCTCCCATCAAGTTGATGGCTTGCCTAAAGGTTTCCTAATAGGATGTTTTGTTGCAGGTCTTCGAGATGATATTCGTATTGATGTCAAGATCAAACAATCTCACACATTGGTAGATGCAATCGAGGTTGCATGACTGATTAAGGAGCGCAATCTATTGCATAAGAAATCCAATCTTCCAACCCATTCATCACACACTATGCTAGCATCCAGGGCACCAACCAATCCAACAGCAGGCATCCTCAGACCACTACCATCCCAGCGAGCAAATCCTCCCCTAACATCATTCAGGAGGATAACCAATCAAGAAGCTTGAGAACGGGGAAAAAGGGTTGTGTTATTATTGTGATGAGAAATTTATTCTAGGCCATTGCTGTGAATGCCCACAATTGTTTATGATCGAAGACACTTCCCACACGAGCCTTGAGGAAGGTACTGATGATTCTCAGGAAATGATAAATTTCAAGGACATGCCAGAAATCTTGTTTCATGCCATTCTTTGGTGCGAACACCGCCAAAACTTACGTGTGTTAGGGAATTTGAGGAACAAGAGTGTAATAATGCTCATTGCGGAGGCAACACTCATAACTTTATTCATAAAGCGGTGGTCTCCAAGTTTTGGATTGCCAGTAAACCGTAGTAAGTAGTTTTAGGTCATGGTCGCTAACCGGGAGAAGATTGCCTATAATGGACAATGCTAGTGTCTCACACTGAACATTTAAGGGCAAACCATCATTGCTAATTATTATATCCTTCCAATCACCGTTTGTCAATTAGTATTGGGTGTACAATGGCTTGAAACCCTTAGCCCCATTGAAATGGATTTCAAAAAGCTCATTGTGAGCTACAAAAAGCAAAAAGAAACATATATCCTTCATGGACTGAAGCACACAGACAACAAAGCTTTCATAGGTAAAGAGTTTCATGAGCTACAGGGGTTCGACTTATTCCTTCAAATAATTCCTTCATATCCCAGTAATAACACTATGTACCATCCTCTTGAGATGAATAACTTTCTATCCAAATTCTCACACATGTTTGAACAGCCCACCAGCTTACCTCCTAAAAGATCTAAGAACCATCACATACCATCACAGCCAAATTCAGGACCAGTGCGTGTGAGACCCTACTGATACCCCTATTGCCAAAAAGCTGAGATAAAGAGAATGGTGCAAGAACTTTTAAAGTCATAATTGATAAGGCTAAGTAATAGTTCATTCTCAGCACCTGTTTTGCTAGTTAAAAAAGCAGATGGAGTTTGGCGATTTTGTGTGGACTATCGAGCCTTGAATGAAATCACCATTAAAGATAAATACCCAATTACGATGATCGATGAACTTTTAGGTGAACTGCATGGATCCCGATACTATTCCAAATTGGATCTACGACCCGACTATTATCAAATCCGGGTTCGGGAAGGTGACATCCCTAAGATAGCTTTTTGAATGCACGAAGGGCACTATGAGTTTGTTGTAATGAATTGGATCTACGACCATCTCACTCATTTGCATAATGTTTTGAAAATTTTGGTAGACAATGAATTGTTTGCTACGGAGTTAAAGTGTTGATTCGGAGTTACACAAGTCTACTACCTAGGCCATATCATTTCAGAAAAAGGAGTTTCTGTTGATCCCACCAAAATACAAGCGGTCGTTGAGTGGCCTACACCTACCACAACCAAGGGAGTCTGCGGATTTTTGGGGTTGGCCAGGTATTATTAAAAATTCATTCGTCACTTTGGAAGTTTAGCAGCACCGCTTAGCCAATTGCTGACCAGGGAGGGATTCCAATGGAATGAAAGGGCTGATATGGCTTTTAGAAAGTTGAAGGAAGCCTTAACTAATCCACCGATCTTGCGCCTGCCAGACTTCTCTCAAAGATTCGTGATCGAATGTGATGCAAGTGGAATTGGATTTGGTGCAATACTCTCCCAACAAGACTAGTCAGTGAAGTATTTTAGTGAAGCATTAAAAGGTTCCTCTTTAACCTTATCCACCTATGAGAAAGAGATTTTGGCCATCATTAAAACAATTAAAAAATAGAGACCATATCTGCTTGGGAAACCATTCATGGTTCGCACAGATCTAGAGGAGTCTTAAATATCTCTTGGAGCAACAGATCACTACACCTGCCCAAGCACGTTGGCTACCTAAGATACTTGGATCTGATTATGTGATCAAGTACAAGAAGGGAACTAAAAACTAAGGAGCAGATTCATTGTCCAGGGTGGTGGAATTCTAGTCTTTATCTATCTCTGCTCCAAAGGCAGATTGGTGGCCGATCCTACAATAGGAAGTGCAGTAGGAACCATTGTATACCAACTTCAAGTCAACAAGCCTGTTCATGATCGGGGTGTGGTTCAAAAAAGACAAGGTATTTTTAAGTCTCACTTATACTCTAATTCCATAGATTTTAATCGACTACCATGCAACCCTTACTAGTAGGCATTTTAGGTTCCATAAAACACTCACTCGTATTAAGCAGGATTTCTCTTGGCCAAATATGCACTGCACAGTAGAAGAATTCTTGCAGCAATATGAACAGTGTCAACGTTTTAAAACATATTGCATGAAACCAACAAGGTTACTCCAACCTCTACCCGTGCCAATCCAAGTCTGGACTGACATATCCATAGACTTCATTGAAGGATTACCCTCCTCTCATGGATATAACTGTATTATGGTGGTTGTGGATCACTTATCCAAGTATGCCCACCTCATTCCATTGAAGCATCCCTATACAGCCATCATTGTTGCCAAAGCTTTCATCTCCAATATAATTCGATTATATGGCATTCTTACCTCTATTGTTAGTGAATGCGACAAGGTATTTATTAGCATCTTTTGGCGAACATTATTTCAGTTCCAAGGCACCCAACTATGTATGAGCTCTAGTTACCATCCTCAATCGGATGGCCAGACAGAAGTGGTTAACTGAGTCCTAGAACAATATTTACAATGCTTTGCAGGGGACCAACCATGAAAATGGTTTGACTGGATTTCTTGGGCAGAATTCAGCTACAACACCTCTGTCCACTCTTCAACTAAGGTAATGCTATTTAAGATGGTGTTCGGCGTTCCGCCTCCTAGCTTACTCACATATGTTCTTGGCACCTCAATGTTTAAGCAGTGGATGAGCACCTGCATGATCAATATTATGTTCTTCATGAGCTATGGAGGAATCTTTTGATCACTCAAAATCAAATGAAATACCAAACTAATCAACATCGTCGGGATGTCTCTGATATTGGCGACTATATGTACCTAAAACTGCAGCCTTACTGCCAGACTTCAATAGCCTTCTGAAGCTTTATGAAACTGGCCTCGCGATTCTATGGATATTACCAAGTCTTTATAAAGGTAGGATCAGTGTCCTATAAATTAGCATTGCCTCCAGATTTGTAAATTCATAATGTATTCCATGTCAGCTTGCTACGAAAATATTTGGGTTCAATCCCTCCCACAATTGCTTAGCTCCCTCTTGTTTCAGAGACTGCAATTATCCTTCCGCAGCCTAAAGCTGTCATTGACCACTGGGTAGTTCACAAAGGGAAATACCATTCTAAGAATGAAATTTTAGTTAAATGGGTTGGCGCACCAGTGAAAGATGCCACTTAGGAGAACATAAGGTGATTTACCAAGACATAACCTACTTTTATCCTCGAGGACAAGGATTGTTAAGGGGGCGGGAATGATATGTGCACAGTAGTGACATGGACGTGAGTTGTGGCAGAAGCAGAAACACGTTGAGACACATGAACATGGATCATGTTTTGTCGCCAAGTTGTTATAGAAAAAGTCAAGTCAAGTTTGTTTTAATTAGGTTGTTGGCAGATAATAATGATTCCATTTGGGAATTGCTAATTAGCTCCTACTTTCTAGCATTATTGTTATTCATTCATGTATATAAAGCCTGGTCGCATTCAATAAAAGATATCAGAAATTATTCAAAGTTGTTGTTTTCTTCTTCCCTGTTTAGAGTTCACTTCTTCTACTTCTTCTAAAATTATAATCATCAACTAATAAATCTACTTCTCCGTTCGATGCTACAAAGAATCTCACAATGATTTATAATAGGTGTTTTCAACTTTTTACTCAATAATTATTTATCATTACTTTCCATATCTAATGTGATTACGCGCGCGCGCGCACACATACATCTAAATTTTAGTTCATCAATAAATCATTTACTACCATTCTCTTATTTTATAACATGATACCTTTACGCTCAATACTATAAACATACTATGTTCACTGTTAGCCTAACCTGTGCCCTCCCATTTCTTTTTTTTCTCTCCATCACCAACATCCAAATTATGATTTCTAATTACCTATTCACCAAGATACTATTCTTCATTATCTAAGAGATTAGTCTCTTTAATTGCCCATTAACTAGGGCGTTAATCATATTCACTAGGAAAGTAAATTTCCTTAATCGCCCACTAAATAAGGCACTAATCTTATTAACCAAAGAGTCAGTTTCTCAAATTGCTCTTTAAACAGGCACAAATCCCATTAACCATGGTGTTAGTTTTTTCAAATTACCCATTAAACATAGCATTAATCTCATTAATCAGGGAGTTAGTTTCTCAAATTGCCCATTAGAGAGGGCACCAACCCTATTAACCATAGAGTTAGTTTCTCAAATTGTCCATTAAATAGGGCACTAATTATATTAATCAGGGAGTTAGTTTTCTCAAAAATCCTTTTCTTTCCATTCACAACTTTAGACAAAGATTCGATAGAAATAATAAAACTATTATTCAGAAACTAACTAATTCCCCACAAGATATTGAACATCTACCTGATGTCTACACACGCGAGCTAGTCCAATGCTGTTGATTAGATCCCATGACCTCTCCTGTATCAATAAAATCAACATATCATTGGATATTCATCCATTATATCACTCAATTCCATTTTCCATATAAATCTTGAATTCTTAATTAATTTGTATCAAGTATTTCCATTCTAGTCATGTACGATGTTCATTTCCTTTCTTTTTCTTATTCATTTCTATTTTTTTCTTCATGAAGTTAATCGATTTCCTTTTCTGTGACCAATATGATTTTTCCTTTCATTTCTTTACGGCTAATATATTTATTTTTTTTATTTTTCTTTATTTTTCTATCCATCAATATTCACGTAACCCAAAATCTCCATCAATCTTAATTAATTGCATTAGAATTTCTAATCACCCAAATTTTTTTCTCCCTAGCCAAAACTAAGACAATAAATTTTTTACATTAAAACATTACTCATTCTTAATTCATGATAATAATCATTAACCAATCTCAATAACACCCATCCATTACATAATCAATATAAATTCATCCTCACAAGAGCATAACATTCACAATTCATTAACAAATCCTCAAATTCAATGCAATTAATCTATTTAAAGGTATTTCTTATCTTAAATGGATGGTTTCTCAAGTGTTGGAAGCTTAGGAAATCAAGTCCCCTTCAATTCCTTTTTTCCGTCTTTTTTTCTTTCAAAACCATAATTCTTAATTTACTCTCCAAAGCTCACCCAAAACACTTAATCTCCTCTTGTATTCAAAACCTTAACTTACCATTTGTTTCAAGTCACTCATATATTGTGTCCTTGAAAACAGTCCAAAAATCAAAGATAACTCGCTTGAATTTATCTTTGACAATCAAAGCTTATGGATTTGTTGAGGTCATAACTTGGACTTTGTTGGAAATTTTGAATAATGAGCATGGTTTGCTCTAATTGTGTGTTTGGATGTCATTACACTGGTTCTAATATTAGATTAAGCTATTGATTCAAAGATTTTAGCTCTTTAATCTTGCTTTTTGGTGTTATTGGACATGACCATATTACAATTTCTTGTTGGCATTGGTTTGTAATTCTACATACTATTTTTAACTATTTCCATATAATTTTCAAATTTATTATTTACCTGGTCATTTATATTTAATGGAAATTTTTGTCAGATGATGCTATCCAATCTAGTATCATGTAATACTTTTTACACAATTTTAAAGTTTCTTCAATAATTTTCTTATCACAACTTATATTCTTTATGATATGGCATGTCTTGGTTATGTGCTTTTAAGAGTACACATCTTTAAAAACCCTTTAGGTTGGTCTTCCAGAGGAATCAACAAAAATATTAAGGAAGGCTTAAACATAATATGGGATGTGAAGTGTTTTGTTGATTTGAATATGTTCTGTTGTTTGATTTTCTTGTGTTGATGGATTATCATACAAATATTTCATTGTTGGAAGTGGTCTATTGGTGACTTATTGCATGGTTTTCTTGAATTGGATTATGAAACTAAAAGCATTGCTAAAATTCATTTTTGTTTATGTCATAGGGGTGACGTCGGGGTGGTGATGAGCTATTTGTGCCTTTTGATGAGGTATTGTTGTTAGGAAAAAAAAAAGATCTTTGGTTTAATCATAAAATTATGATTAAGGTTCAAGAGTCACCACTTAATATTATGGTTACTAGAAACCTATGGTTTGTGAAAGGCTGGGTAGGGACTGGATGTGCAAGGGGAGATGCATCACCCCCAGTGCACCTTACCTAAAGTAAGCTGCATTATTGTTTGATTGTTTTTCTATGTCGGGTTTCTATTCGTTTGTCTTTTTTAAGGTCTACGGCATATCTCCCTTTGTGAGAGAGTCTCTACCTCATCAGGTTTAATCCTAACCGTTCTAAAGTCAAAATTTTAGCATCACATTTATTTTACACTTTGTACCTTTAATTCTTGAGGATGTATTCTATTATGTAGTTTTACACCCCACATGTATTAAAGTCTACATCTAAACCCTAATATAAAAAAAATAATTGGTAAAGAGTTTTTGATATTTTAGTCAAATCTTAATGGATAATCATAAACGGTTCCGATATCTATTTTTTTTTCTTTTTAAAAAATGAGAAAGATGCATTTTTTTTTGTTTTTTTATGAAAATATGCTTGGAAAACTTCTTAGGATTTAGCCGTATGCATGAAAACAAAATATTTGTTTTTTTAAAAAGGAAAATTAATTTAAAAGTTTTGAATTTTTTTAGAAATATTTTGGAGAAAACCGGTATTTTAATACTAGAATTGTATCTTCCGATTGTAAAAGTACAACCCACTATTAAGCAAAATTGCTAGAAAAACATGCAGAAAAAAAAATAGAGTTCTTTCATTTTTTAAATATATATATTATTATAATATATTATATTATTAAATATATAGGTTGGGCCGAGCCAATCTTAGCCCGACAAGGATTGGGCCAATCTCAACCCGATGAAGATTTGGGTCAATCTTGGCCCAAAAAGGGTTGGGACAAATCTTTCTTTCTCTTTTTTTCTTTTTTTTAGGTCGGGCTAGAACTGGACCGACTTGAAGTTCACTACATGAATAATGAACATGAATTATAATTCTTATCTACTATTCACGTTGTGAACACAGAGTGAAGAAGAAGAAGAAAAAAAAGTAAAAGAAAGGGAAAAGGATCTCACCTGGCTCAGGGGTCGCGACTGTCGTTACTAGTTTGGTAGAGGGCGGTGGAAGGGCTGGTGCCTTATGGCGGAGTGGGAGACAGGAAGAAGAAGAAGAGTAAGAAACTGTAGAGGGGAGAGGGAGAGGTGGTCAAGTGGTTGCTTGTGGTGGAGATGGTTGTGGACAAGACAATGGTGAGAGCGTAGTGGTGGTCGAAGGCCACGGTGGAGAGAGAAGAGAATAGTGTCGGCTGGGAATCAGGGCGAAGCTGGTTTTTGGCTGACTTTAGAATCGATTTTCTTGATGCTCAGGCCATGAAATCCACCTCAATTTATAGGGGAGGGGGTGGAAGGGGGCAATCTTGTCTTTATTGGGGAAAAATTGCAACCCTTGATTCAGCTGGAAATGATCTCAACTGTTGGTTAAAGTAGGCATGGTGAAATGTCAAATCTGGTAGTTGAAGGCTACCCGAGTTGGCCTTTTTAGGCCAGCACTATGGCCGTTGTGCTGTCACTCGGCTTAAACGGACCATCCTGGGGTATAAAGGGGTGTTAGGTGATCATTTACGTGTATATTTTGTCAAATTTGGTGAAAATTAGAGACATTAACCGCACCTGCAAAGTAGGTAATCTGAGTAGCTTTTTTAGGAAAAAAGTGAAGAAGATAATGAATAGTAACCATCGTCTGGTTCCCTTTTTTTCAACTATTACAAAACGGCGCTGTTTTGAACATGAATTGGGATTTTGGCCACATTTCAATTGGGTACCTTTTCTTTTGAGTTTATTCAATTGTACCCCTTATTGACTCTACACTTTTGATTTAATGCAATTTAGACCTTGCCAAATTACAATATCAGCCCCCAATATACGCGCCTTTTTTATTTTGGTCCTTGGTCTGAGATTTCTTTAATTTTACCTCTAATTGACGATCAAACTTTTAGATTTCTTCAATTTCACCACTGATTTTAGTCAATTGAGCCCCTATAGTTCAATAGGTCTTTTGCAAAATGGTCCTTAACTGCGAATTTCTTCAATCTAGCCCTTAATTGACCCCAAAACTTTGATTTCATTGTAATTTTGCCCTTGATTTCAATCAATTGACTTGATAAAAATTAAATTTGGTCTCTTAAAGTTATAATCTTCTTAATTAAGCTTAAATTAGGCTTCCTAACTTAATGCTTCACCAATTAAGCTCGTAATAAAATTATTTTGACCCATTTAAAGTATAATTAAGTCCTTTCACGTAATTAAATCATTCAATTGGATCCAAATTAATTCTTAAACATAATTAAATTTTAATTTGGCCATTGATTAAATCAAATTGGGCAATTAAAAATCTGATTATGTCCTTAGACTTATTTTTATATGCAAATTCATCCAATAATCATTTAATTTAACCTTGAATTCACATTGTTTCTTTAGTTTTAGGTGTAATACAATACAATTAGGCTTCAAATTTGATCCCAAATTACAGCTTGATTTTTATGTAATTTGTTTGGAATCCTACTCGATCTGCTTTCTCCACGTTGTCAGCCTTTATTTTATTTTTTGATTATTATTTTGAAAGAAAGAAAGTAAATTTAAGGAATAACCCAAGAATGAGTTATGACAGTTTACACCGATGGAGAAAAAATAGATGACTCATCACAGTAGTAAAGCAAGCATGATCATATTTAATTGGGTTCCATGAAATTCAATTTCCAATTTAGTAATGAATTTGGGTTGATTTTGTTAAAAAAAGCCTAATAAAAAAAAGATTAATTAAAAATCCTAAAAAATAAAGTCAATGATAAATTTTAAAGCTCAATTCAATATAGGCCCATTTAAAAAATAAAAAAAACAATTTCATTTAATAAATATTATGTTTTTTTATTTTTAATGCTGAAAAACCAACCTTAACCAAACTGGTTCGGTTTGAACCAGTTTCGATTCGGTCTAGGTCATATTGTAAAGGAATAACAACTCCTAGTTTGGTTGGATTTATGGGCCTAAACTAAACTGGACTAGACCGTGAACACTCTAACGTCTTACACACCATAAAAAGCTCAATAAACCAATTTCTAACCAAACCGGTTTGGTTTGAACCAGTTTTTAGTTCGGTCTAGGTCATGTTATAAAGGAATAACAACTATTAGTTTAGTTGGATTTATGGGCGTAAACTGAACTGGACTAGACCATGAATACTCCAAGGTCTTACACAACATGAAAAGCTCAATAAACCAATTTCTAACCCTAAAAAACTTATAAATCAATCAAAAAACAAATTAAATTGATCATCAATCCAAAGTTAGGACTTATTTCGACTGTAAACACAATGTATCACATAAACTAAAAAGAATTATTGGGTTTTAAACTAGTGAACATGACGTTAAAGGTTGAAATTGAAAGTAAAAAAAGGTGTTAAGACGAACAATTGTTAAAAAGACAAAATGAAAAGAAGAAGAAGAAGAAGAAGAATAGAGGGATGAATTAATTACATTGTAGCAATCTACAATACGCCTGAGTCATGGTGAATAATGAAAGAAATAGTAAAAACTTTTAAGGGATCAAAACAAACAATTGCAAAAATATCCAATGATAAAAAAGGAAAGAATCAAGTACATTGTAGCAGTCTATAACGGGTTTGAGTCACAATGAACAAAGAAAAAAATTGTAAAAATCCATCTTGTTTTAGTTTATTATGTAATAATTAGATTGGTGGCCCATGTGAAGCCATGAACAAGACCAAAAAAATTTTAATTAAAAAAAAAAAGTTCAAGAGACACTTATATTTTTAAAGAAATAAGAGAAATTCAATAACCGAGTTAAATCTTGATTAATTTGATAATGTGAAACCTTGGAAATTTATAATTTAAATATGCGATCGTAAACCCTCATGTAAATGTAAGATGAAAGTGGTAATATTTCAATGAGTGATGGAAACCAAGATTAGAAATAATAGATAAATAATGATATATAATGGAAGAGATGACCTCCATAAAATGAATTTTGATTTAGAATTTATAAGGACAGAGAAACTGGTAACATGTTTTGATGGATAAAAATAATGAGAAAAATGACAAAATATTTCTAGAAAATAAGTGAGGTAATAAAAAATACATTATAATAAAGGATAATGCAATGAAAAGAATAGGATTGAAGGTGCAAACACCAATTAAAATTAGTGATGTTATTTTGAAACGGTAATAAGCTCGATAAATAAATAAAGATGGAAATTCTAAAATGAATATATTTCAAAATAATAAAATGACCTTAAAGGGTTAGAAGGACAATTGATATGATTTTATGTGAAGATTGAACAAGAAAAATCTAGATTGTTTATGAAAAGTCATGAAATGACCAATTTTACATTAGAAAGCAAAGCTCTCAATCCAATCGTCGGACCGGGATGCAATTTTGCATAAAGTCTATTAATATGTTTTCCTACCTTGGTTAAAGATCACATCCCAATCGGAGTGTAGTAAAGACTAGCGATTCAAGCAGAAATAAACCGGATAATTTACATGAAAAATAAAATAAAATACATAAAGACATAAATGAGGGACATAATTGTAATTAGAGGAAAATGTGCATTTAAAACAAAAAAAGGCTACCAGTTCAAAGAAAAGAAAAAAAAAAAGAAAGAAAAAAGGGAGAGACAATAGAGAATTCGGCTAGAGAGAGGGGTGCGGAATTTGGAAGAAACAATAATACTCCGATGGCCATATCTCTAGAACCCACCGTTGGATCATACGGAGTTTTGGATATATTGTTCTTCTCACAATCCTCTACTAACTGACCGGAGGGATTTGAAGGAAAACAATCCTTTGGACATAAATCATTATCTGAACATTTCGGAAAACAAAAGGAAATAATTCTCGAGAGAAGTTTTGGTGCATCGCTTTCTCTCCCGTCCACCGTTGGATCATGCTCATTCTTGGATATGTGGTGCGCCTAGATGTTACCTTCATTCTGGATGGTGGAGATCGAAAAATATTGCTCTAGCAAGGTTTCGTGCATGTTGAACAGTAGCTCATCCATTTTCAGGTAAGCTCGGTTTTATTCAGATCTAGGGAGATTTAACCGTTGAATCATTATGATTTTGAGATATATTATGCATCACTCTATGATATGTAGTCCGATGTTGGGTTTGAAACAACAATCCGAGGTTGATGACTTATTCTTTGTTTGAATCTATTGCTAGTTTTGGCAAAATGTAATAAGCTTGATTAAATACATGTTTTGATGAAATTAGAATTGTATGGGTGTAAGAATAGTAAGGAACATTGCTATATGAACATGTTGATTGAATAGAAAGCTAACTTGTTGGTTGTGTGGATATAAATAGGGTGGAACCATGAAGAAATTGAAATGAAAGAAATTTGAAAAATAAAACATATTTAAAGCTAGCCATAAGTGTTTTTAGCAAATTGATTAGTTAATGAAGGTTGTCATGGATCCCAATTAGTAGGGTGAAATTATTGTTGTGATAATTATCTGAGAATATTAATTGTTAAGGTTTGCCGCATATGTTTAATCGCATACGAGGAGAAAGCGAAAGAAAATGAATAGTTCATCATTTTGTTGTATTAATAATAACAATAATAGGAGAAATCTCAAAAGGAATGAGTTTCCTTATTTTGGTCTAATCTTGCTATATTGTAGAGGTAGGGAAATTGTTTGAATGTTTTGGTTTAGAATTGGTTTGAATTTGTGATTTAATGATGCCAAATGACCTTGTTGCTTTTGCATGAAAATAAGTTGAAAGTTGAAAAGGGTTTACAAGGAATGAAAATCCTCGTTGTCCAAAATTTTTACCTATAAAGAAGGGGCTATTGTGATTGTTGATTTTGAACCTTAAAACAAAATAATTTGGAGTTGGTTTCTTCATAAAAGTTATATCTCTATGTTTAGCCTTTCGTAGAGATAAATCATGCCCAAAACTGAGTTTTACAACTTTAGTTATGATTAAGACACTAGATAGTGTTCTGGGTTGGTTAAGCTTAATTGATGAGAATTAGACAATTTTTAATCGTTGTTTGGAATTAATGTTGAGTGATGGTTTTGATAACAAAATTATAAGAATGCATATAAACATGAAAATGAGTAAGAGTATGAGATCTTAAAGAAAATTCCTTGTGATTAGTTTGAGAATACTAGTTGAATGAGAATTAAATAAAAATGTGATGCTGGTTGTATTGCTGATAAAAATTGAATCCCTGATGGTACAGGGAAAGCTGTGGGGACTGGACAATTACATGGAGTGGCAGCACGTGCACCTATTCTAGGTAGGTGATTCATCACCTTATTTTGTAATTATTAGTTTTTCTTAAATATTTGTGTTGTGTGTTTAATTGATGTTAAAAGAATGAAACAAATGAATAAGTTGAGTGATTATTACAAATGAGAATTATTGGTAATTTAGAGAAATTACCGAAATTATTTGGCTAACAAAAGAGATTAGCCGGGTGCTGGGTAATTCGTATGGAATTACCAGATTGATTGTGGAAACCAAGATGGGTTAGCCAGATTTCTTGGGTAATTAAGAGAATTACCGGGTTTATTGGTTAACAAGAAAGTTAACTGGATATGGGGTAATTCGTATGGAATTACGGATTGATTGGCTAACAAAAGAGGTTAGGTTGGATGATGGGTATCAAAAGAGGTTAGCCGGATGCTAGGTAATTCGTAGGGAATTACCGGATTGACTTTGGCAACCAAGATGGGTTAGCCAAATTTCTTGGACAATTAAGAGAAGTACCGGGTTTATTGGTTAACAAGAAAGTTAACTGGATATGGGGTAATTCGTATGGAATTACAGGATTGATTGACTAACAAAAGAAGTTATTTGGAGTTCGAGTAATTCGTATGGAATTACGGATGCATTGGTAACCGAGGAAGGTTAACCAAAAGTGTGGGTAACTATATGAAATTACCAAAATTATTGGCAATCGAGTTGAGTTAGCCGGATAGTTAAGTTTTGAAAAGATTATGTGAATTAATTGATTGAAGTTAGAAATAGTAAATTCTAAATGTTATGAGTAAAATAATTAATATATGACTAAAATATTGAGTAAATTAATTAATGTGGTTATTGGGTAGACACAATGACTTGGAGATTGGAGGGAATTGATAGATAAATGGTTACCATAGTGTTGGTGGCTAAGGATACATTACAATGATACTTAACACCATAATGATGGTGGCTAAGGGCATAAATTGATACTTGGCACTGTGATGAGGGTGACCAAGGTTATGTGAAGGATGCTTAGTGACCGTAATGTCGATCACTAAGATTGTGTGCAAATGATACTTGCAACCGTGGTTACAATACATATAATGTTAATAAGAAAAATAAAAGGGGTTCGGTACGAATGGAAGAATCAAATGGCATTGATTAGCCATCCAGGTTTGGATTGCTAATGGTATCGATGAAGTTTCATCGGTGCCAGTATTTCTTAAATTGATTATTCTAGCTCAATATTAGAATACTAATGATATTAATGAGATTTATTAGTTTCAGTGATTACCTTCTAGCAACAGATTCAGAAAAGGGAAAATATTGATTAGTTATTCCAAAAGAATGAGATAAGCTAATAATACCAAGAGAGGAATATCTTGGTATCAAGTGAGAATTGATTTATAAAGAGATGGTGTTCGCAAACCGTTGAGTTGTGTTGAGATTTCCAAGATGGAATTATTCTTGGCAAATGAGATAGGATATTAGATGGATATTGGAAATAGATGGAAAATATATGTTGAAAAGGAGGTTTATGCCTAATTTTATATATCAAAAAAAATTCCGTAGAGATTATTGTTTGCCTTTGTTATTGCTTGTTACTATCTTTTATATTTATGTGTACATGTTAATTTCTATTTTCAGGTCCATCTAGGTCGCATCAAGAGTGATACTAGTTTAGTTGTTTTTTGCTTTTGACCATGTAAATTATTTGTAAATTAAAAGACTTATCTCCTAAAACTTGAGATGTAATTTGAATCCGTAAATTTGAATGTATGTCTTTACTCTAATGGTTTAAACTCTTAGTACCTATTTGACCATGCATATTTATAGTTGAAATTGAATCTTTCATTTGAACTATATTATATGATGTTATTGAATAAGATGTGTTGTGTTGATGATAATGAGTTGGGTTGAGACCCAGGACGAGTGGGTCATAATTGAGTTATGGGGAGATGTGAGATATTAGAAGTGTAAACATGGTATATGTCGGTAACTTGGGACCTCCCATTATAGGGGAGACTCTGCCGAAATTTTGTTGGAAATTTTGGTGGAACAAAAAAATTTACTTGAAAATTTCCAATATCACAAAAAACAAATGTAGAAAATCAAGGTTGTTACAGTTGGTATCAGAGTGCGGTTGTGATTCAGTAGACTTTATAAGCATGAAAAGTATAATGAATCATGTATCTTGAGATAGAATGAACTAGACATGAATAAATACAAATGCTTGGTTACCACAAGTGTATGCTTAGTTACCACATGTTTGGTAATTAAGGAAAGTGATACTAGGTTGGCAAAAAGTCGATAACTAAGGAAACAAGCTATTACCTCGTGATTGTGGTATCGGTAGCAAATAATAGATGTGAAACCATTGTCTGATAATACGTTAGATAATAATAAAGGATTCATGAACAAAATAAATTTGAAATATTAATAAAATGATAATGTAACAAAGGTGTTTGTTGTCTTTATGAAATATGAATGGAAGGGATGAAACCATATATGAATTAATATTAAAGTGAATATATGATTGTTTAGGCATAATCATGTGTTGGTGTAAGTGCTATTGATTAAAACTTCTGACATAGCATACGGATAGAGACGAGACTGTTTTGTGATTAATGCCTTAATAAATATTTATGTCAAGACGGTAGCAAGACCCTGCATATTAGGCCCTTGCCTTAATTGACAACACTTTATCTTGACATTTAAAGGAAAACTAATTTGCTACATAACAAAATGGACAATACAAGTTTATTATTGGCATCATAAATATGAGGTAAGGGCTTGGAAATTGGTTATGAAAAGCATTATTAAATTACCTTATGAGAAGTCTACCCCAAAATCAAGAATGAATTAAGGATTGTAAGCGTGATTATCTTTGTAGACATAAAGGAGTAAATGGTTAAAACATGATGTAATACCTGTTGTGGAATGTTATGGGTTAACGGTAAGACACTAAGTTACCGTCATACAAGATAAAATATAAATAAATAATCTGGCAAGCTACCTATAAGAGTAGGCAAGGAGGTCACGAATGTGCAATGTATGTACATGTGATTATAGAAATACATAGTTAATAAGGAAACTAGAAAAGAGATGAATTTAGGGAATGAAGGGAACGAATACATGACTTGCGATAAGGCGTAAATGTACGTTGATTCAGGAGTTAATACTTAATATTAAGAGTGTTTGTGCACAAAAAGTGAGTAATTATGGATACGAAATGTTACTTGGTGGGCTCTAAATAAGAATAGGATGTGAAAATATGATGGTACGTGTCGCGGGGGGCGCGACGTCGTCTGGCGACGGCGGAGGCTTTCTGTCGTGCCTCCTGATGAGGGTTGTTGTGTGTGGGAAGGGTTTTTGGATTTAATCATAAAATTATGATTAATGTTTAGGAGTCGCCACCTAGTATTATGGTCACTAGGAACCTATGGTCTGCGAGAGTCTGAGTAAGGGACTGGTTGTGCAAGGGGAAGACGCATCACCCCCAGTGCACCCTACCTAAGGTAAGCTACATTGTTGTTTGATTGTTTTTTCCTAAGTCGGGTTTCTATTTGTTGGTCTTTTCTAAGACTCAAGGCAGATCTCTCTTCATGAGAGATTCTCTACCTTATCGGGTTAAATCCTAACCGTTCTAAAGTCTGAATTTTAGCATCGTATTTTTACACCTTGTATCTTTAATACTTGAGGGTGTACTTTATCGTGTAATTTTACACCTCACAAATATTAAAGTCTGCATTTGGATCCTAAAAAAAAGATTGGAAAAAGATTTTTGACATGTTGGCCAAATCCTAATGGATAATCATAAACTGGTTACGATATCTATTTTTGGATTTTTTAAACATGAAAAAGATGCAATTTTTGTTTTCGTTTTTTATATGAAAAATATGCTTGGAAAAATTTTAGAATTTGGCCGTATGCAACAAAATATTTTTTTTCTTTTTGAGAATGTTTAAATTTTTTTTGAAATATTTCAGAGAAAACCGGGTATTTTAATACCGGATTTGTATTTTTCAGTATAAATGTACAACATGATATTATGCAAAATTGATAGAAAAATATTTTAGAAAATCATAATTTTTTTCAAAGGATTTTTAAATTTTTTTCTGGAATTTTTTGTTTTTTTTTTGTTTAAAGAAAGTATATAATATAATATTATATATTAATTGCAAAACGTGAACAGTAAGTTCACGTTCTGCATGCAACTTCACAGTTGCAGATGGCGGAGCAAAGCGGGAGGCAACCTTGCGGAGGAGAAAAAGCTGCTGTCACTGGCCTGGCGTGGGGTTGGAAGTGGTTTGGGTAGTCTCCCTGAAGCTGGTGGCGGCGTCTGTAGAGGAGTCAGTCTTTGCTGGCCGACATCTTGGAGAAGGAAGAAAACAAAAATGGTGGTGTTGATTGGCTGCTGCCGTCGTGGAGGAAAAAGAAGGAGCTTTCGGTGGAGAGGGATAATTGTGATGGAGAGGGTTAAAGACGAGCTGGTTTTAGCGTGGCTTGGAGTCGCTAAGAGCACGATGGAGAGAGAGTGTAGAGAGAGAGACTTGCTGCAGAAAAAACTGGGGAGGAGGCTGGTTTTTTCTGATTTTTGGACCCGATTTTCTCCTTCCTCAGGCCATAAAAGCCACCTCTATTTATAGGCGGTGGAAGAGGGCAATCTTGTCTACAATGGAGAAAACTTTCAGCCCTTGAATCAGATGGGAAGGATCCCAATCGTTGGCTCAAAGTAGGCATGGTGCACTGTCAAATTATCAAATCTGCAGCTGCAGGCTGCATGAGTTGACCTCTTTGGGGTGGTGCCACGTCCGTTTATTTTCCAGTGAGCCGGTGAAAACCATACCCCGACGTAGAGGGATGTCTGGTAATCAGTTTCGTGCAAGTTTTGACAAATTTGGTGGACGTTAGGTGCATTAAATGCACCTGCAAAGGAGGTAACTGAACCAGTTTTTCCGGGAAAAAAGAAGAAGATAATGAATATTGTTCAGGATTATGTTTTGGCCAAAGTTCATTTCAGTCCTTCCGCTTTCGATTTCTTTCAATTGAACTCCTAATTAACCCTAAATGTTTGCAATTAAGCCCCTGATGAACTTCAATTGGAACCACCGGGTTCGCGCCTTTTACAATATGGTCCTTGGTTTCGGATTTTGTCAATTTAACACCTAATTAACCATCAAACTTTTAATTTCTTTAATTTCACCCTCAGTTTTTGTCAATTAAGCCCCTTAATTGTGGCGCCTTTTGCAGATTGGTCCTTGGCTGCAAATTTCTTCAATCCGCCCTAATTGACCCCCAAAACTTGATTTTCTTGCAATTTGGTTCCGATTTCAATCAATTAACTTGGTAAAAATTAAATTTGGTCTCTTAAAATTTCAATCTCCTCAATTAAGCCTAAATTAGGCTCTCAAACTTAATTTTTCACCAATTAAGACTCAAATAAAATTAATTTGACCCATTTAAAGTATAATTAAGTCCTTGCACTTAATTAAATCCTTCAATTGGACCCAAATTAATACTTAAACATAATTAAAATTTAATTTGGCCCATGATTAAATCAAATTGGCCTATTAAAAATTTAATTATGTCATTGGACTTAATTTTTATGCAAATTCGTCCAATAATCATTTAATTTAACCTTGAATTTGCATTTTGTCTCCATTTTTGAGCAAAATAGGGTACAATTAGGCCTTGAATTTCCTCCAAAATTGCAGCTTGATTTCCCGGCCTGCTTTCTCCACGTTGCTAACCTTTTATTTTATTTTTTGATTTTTATTTTGAAAAAAAGTGAATTTTTGGGGAATAACCCAGAATTGAGTTATGACAGTTGCCCCCCTCTTTACAATGCTTATGATAGAAAGTCTCGTAAGAGACTTTAGGTAGTAAGCGTTGTAAAGAAAAAGAAAAATGAAAGATGATGGACTCATCATATTGAGTAAAATCTGGAAGATTTTCTTTTGCAAATTCTGAGATTTTGGAATAGTCGAATTGTCATGGGTGACCTACCCAAAAAAAATTAGAAAAATTTTTTTTGAGGTGGTTTTATTGTAATGGATGACCTACCCGCAAAGAGTTTTCGGAGATTTTTTTGAAATGGTGAAAAATACAAAGATTTTTCAAAGTGGTTTTGTTGTAATGGGCGACATGCCCAAGTGAAAAACATGAAGATTTTTCAAAGAGATGAAAAATATAGAGATTTTTTAAAGTGGTGAGAAACGCGAAGATTTCTCAAAATGGTTTCATTGTAATGGGTAACCAGCCCAAATGGAAGATTTTGAAGGTGGTGAGAAATGCATGGATTTCTCAAAAATTGTAATGGGTAACTGGCCCAAATAGAAGATGAAAAGAGTTTTCAAAGAGGTCTGATTATGATGGGTGACCTACCCAGGTGAAAACAATAAAATGTCTTGAAGGGTCAACATGATAGGACTCAAAGGTGCACTACATAAGAGATTGGACGTAAATCCTAAGAAAAAAACCAAGGCTGGATTAAATTAAAGAAAATAAACTAAACTAAAAAGAAGTGGGGCCAAAAACAAATACACTTAAAGAAAATGGGGCCTAAATGCAAATAAGAATAATTATAGAGCATAAATACTCATATTCTCACCAAAAACAGATCTGCAGTTGTGTAAAGAAAGAAAAGAGGGAGTTTTTATATCTATTTTTATAAATCAAGAGAGAAACACCAAAATTTCAAGAACCCATCCCATTGAGGGTTATAGGTAAAATAAACCCAGTGGGAAAGAGATTAACAAGAAAAATTGAACAAGAAAGAAGAGGGGAGGGTCGGCTGTCATTAGAAAGAAAAAGAGGGATCGAAGCCTTGATTCGCTTGAAGGGACCACAGGGCGTGGTGCAACAGCAGCAGCAGGGGAGCACGAGTAGAGTTTCTATTGCAGGTAGGTGATTCACACCTATTCTTTCTAGTTAAATTCCATGATTTAATAAATTATTGATGTGAAATGTGAATTCTTGAATGTATGTGTATTCAAGGTGAAAAGTTGTTATGTGAATTGCCAAGTGATGAAATTATCACTTACAAAGGAAATATGAGAAGTGTGATTTGAGGCATAAACTAGCATACATTGAGTGTATGTTAGGATCCTGGGTAAGGGATCACCATGTATTGCCTAGCATACATTGAGTGTATGTTAGGATCCCGGGTAAGGGGATCACCATGTATTGGCTAGCCTACATTTAGTGTATTTAGGATCTCGGGTAAGGGGATCGTCACGAATGGACTAGCATACATTTAGTGTATGTTAGGATCCTAGGTAAGGGGATCTCCATATATTGGCAAACATACATTCAGTGTATGTTAGGATCCCGGGTAAGGGGATCGTCATGTATTGGTTAGCATATATTTAGTGTATGTTAGGATCCCGGGTAAGGGGATCGCCATGAATGGACTAGCATACATTTAGTGTATGTTAGGATCCCGGGTAAGGGGATCTCCACGAATGGACTAGCATACATTCAGTGTATGTTAGGATCCCGGGTAAGGGGATCACCATGTATGGGCCAGTATACATTTAGTGTATGTTAGGATCCCGGGTAAGGGGATCTTCACCAATGGACTAGCATACATTCAGTGTATGTTAGGATCCCGGGTAAGGGGATCACCATGTATTGGCCAGCATACATTTAGTGTATGTTAGGATCCCGGGTAAAGGGATCGCATTACATCGACTCCTATGGGGTGGTGATGACGATACCAGTGAAAGTGGTATCGGTAATGTGATAAGCAAAAGTAATCACGTTGATCTTATAAGGTTTGGAATGAAGGTTGATAGTGGTAGAGGGAACGGTTATTAATAGTTTGAATAAGGAAGAGATTTTAATAAAAAAACTAGAAGGGAGAAGTAAATGAAATATGAATGCTTGTTACCTTGTTGAAATTATTAGATATTCATATTGTTATATTTATTGTGATATTCACCTTGCAATAATATGTATTTTGTTTTAGGATCATCGTATGCACGATAAGAGTAGATCCTAGCTTATGTTCCCTTCTTTAAATCTAGGTTTTAGGGAGTATACCCTTGTATTTTGTAAACATGAAAATGTTTGTATAACTTAATTTGTATAATAAATGTTTAAACTCGATTGGATGAATTTAAAGCTGTAGTTCATATAACCATATTTCATGTCTATGTATTTATATTTATTTAATTATCCATCCATAATGATATTTTGTTATATAATGCATATCATAAATATTATGATTGATAGGTGTGAGTATAATTATGGAATTGAAAACCCAGGATGATTGGGTCGGGAATTAAGTTATGAGATGCGAACTGTTAGAAGTGTAACAGGTTACATGTCGGTAACTTCGGACCTTCCAGTATAGGGGGGACTCCGTCGAAATTTCGGTAGATGTTAATACGAAGACCATGAATATATATATATACAAAAAAAAATTTAACTACTATGTTTTTCTATTGATATGAGATTGTTGTTTTATCCCAAAAATAAGGGATGTTACATTGGAGCTCAAATGAGCGTTTGAAAAGAGATAGGACTCAAGGGGAACGAGAGCTGAAAGGCACACTTGATAGGAGGCAGGGTTAGAAAACGCACTACCTGAGAGGTAAGGGCCTAAAGACGCACTCGAAAGGAGGCAGGGTTAGAAAACGCACTACCCATGAGGTGAGGGCTCGAAGGCACACTAAAAGGAGGGAAGGTTAGGAAACGCATTACCTAAGATGGTCGAGGGCTCTAAGACGCACTCGAAAGGAGGCAGGGTTAGAAAACACACTACCCATGAGGTGAGGGCTCAAAGGCGCACTAAAAAGAGATGGAAGCTCAAAGGATTGTTTAAAAATAGATAGGATTCGAAGGGGAACAAGGGTTGGAAAGGCGCACTCGATAGAAGGTAGGGTTAGAAAATGCACTACCTGAGAGATTGAGGGCTCTAAGGCGCACTCAAAAAGAGACAGGGTTAGAAAAAGCACTACCCATGAGGTGAGAGCTCGAAGGCGCACTCAAAAAGAGGCAGGGTTGGAAAACGCACTACCTAAAGTGGTTGAGGGCTCTAAGGCGCACTCAAAAGGAGGTAGGGTTAGAAAACGCACTACCCAAGGGGTCGAGGGCTCGTAGGCACACTCAAAAGGAGGCAGAGTTGTAAGGTGCACCAGCTGAGATGTTTGATGGCTCGAAGGCACACTCAAAGAGATGGAAGATAGGGCTAGAAGCACACTATCTACATGATGAGGACTCAGGACCCGCTCAAAAAGGTGACGATGAGACACTGATCTATCAGGGATGAAAGTAATGCATCATGATCAATATGCATGTATACTTACCTGAGAAATATAGGTCCCCTTTTCTTCATGGAGTTTTCCTTTTTCTCAAAAGTTTGAGTCTCTGATAGTAAGCTTTGATGGCTCTTTTCGCTCTTGCTTACTCGAGTCATATCTTGTGATCTTGACCCCTAGAAGGGATATGACATCAGCATACATCTTTGTCCACAAACCTTAATCTGAAGGATTGCCAGCTATGCACTATATCTCATGTTTTCTTAGAAGGTGAATCATGGAGCCAGTCCTATATGTTTTGGTGAATTGCCCCCTAGTTTGATCATGTCTCCAAGTGTTCAATTTGGGTATTCCTTGGGAAGGCTATGTGGAAGAAGATTTGGTTATTTACAAGGAGTTGTTTTCATGGAGAATTTTTAGAATTTCAAAGCTATTCTGAAAAATCATTTTAAAGTTTATTCAAAACAAACTTGTTCTGAAAAATTCAAACTATTCTTATGGATAAGTTCGCATAAGTGTTGAAAAATTTTGTTTTGCTTCTGGTGAAGTGAAGTGATGTTTGATTAGTCAAAATGGTTCAGGCTTCAATTTGAGGGTTTCAAAGAACCAGTTTTCAAAGCATTCATTTTGCTTGCATGAATAATGACTTGTTTCACATGGAAAAGCAAAGTCTACCAATTCAGATTGCTTGCCTTTGATCAGAAAGGGCTTGATTGAGCACGTAACGTAGGCCTTGGCTCTTGGCTATGAAGAAAAGGATATTTATAGGCTTAAAAGGTGTTTAAGGGACTTTAAGACTAAGGATCACTAGTGCTTATACCCCAAACACTTTTTAGTCAATGAATTTCTAGACTTTGGAATTGATTAGCAAAATGATCCACGGTGCCCCCCCAATGTTGGGCTTTTTCTTCTTTTGGTTTTGAGCATCATTATATTAGTGATTTTTGTGGCATGCTCAAATATTTTTGGAATTCTTTCATGCCCCCCAGCTTTGTTTGGGCACTTCTGATCATTGAGGATTTTCTTTCATGCCCCCAGTGTTGTTTGGGCACTTTTATCATTGGGGATTTTCTTTCATGCCCTCCAGGGTTGTTTGGACATTTTTAGTCATTAAGGATTTTTTTGCACTTGCCCCCCAGTGTAGGGTGTGATCCTAGCCAAGGTTATATTTTTAAGAAAAATACATTAGGCTCAAAAAGGAACTTCAAGGGATTTTTTTTAGAATTTGTGAAAGGATGATCAAAGATGACCTCTCTTCATTTCAAATGCATGCATTCAGAATCGACAAGCTTTGCTTTCTCATATGCGAATGTGCAAAATGGTTTCTCATTATTCATGTAGTCAAAACATAGCTTTGAAGTTATCTCATGGCATTTGGGTTGTTCTTTAGGTTTTATAGGGTATCAGGATATCACTTGAATTTTCAGAACTTGTTTATTAGAACAAACACCAATTTGATTTTTGTTTTTGTATTAAAACTTTGATTTTCAAAAAATCCTTGTGAAAACATGGGGTCATGCTTTTTTTGGGAGAGAAAAAAAAAGGAAAAACACCAAAGAATTCTTGGTGTAGTGGTTTTGTGAGTAAAAGGTGTGTTCAGTATGTTATTTGCACGAAAGCACATTATGAACACAGGAAAACACATGATTTTATTAACAGAAAAGGCTCATTTTACAGAGAAAGTCTTGTGGCATTATGAGCTAAATTGCCAACAAGACTAAAACAGGTTAAAACAGACATGATCAAACAAAAAGAAATAATTGGGTAGGCTCCATCTTCCCATTCTATAGCAGAACTTTGTCCCCTATCATCGAGAATGCCCACTACCTTCTTCACACCCTATTCTTGCCATCAGTGCTTTGAGGTTTTCGGAGCATTCCACCTCCAGTGCATTCACTGATCTAGTATCTGAAGTATGATTGGGTAGAGAGTTTGAACTCATGTTTGGAGTTTCTTCAAAGGTTACCAATCCAGCTAATCAAATGCATGAGCCTCTTTTTAAAGGCACTACATGTATGAATGTTGTGTCCCGCAGCACCAACATGGTACTCACAAGTGAGGTCGGGCTTGTACCAGTTGGGGAAAGGTGGTTGCAGAGGTGTCAAGGGTTCTGGAGCTATATGCCCAATGCTCAATAGCTTTTGGTACATCTCATTTAAAGGCAACGGTAATGGAGGTAGTTGTTCTTGGACTCTTTGGTGTTTGGTTTGAGGCTTAGGTTTTCTTGTGGGGAATGTAGGGTTGAGATTAATGTTAGAAATTTGAGGTGAAGGGGATGGAGTGTGATAGTTCTGAAATGGGTTCTTCCTACCCCTATATCCCCTTTCAACATAGTCGACCTCTTTCCTTTTACCTTTAAAGCCCTTTTTTTCCACATGTGCAGAGATTCTACCATTTTTGACTCCTTGCTCTATGCGCTCAGCTACTGCCATAGCATCAGTAAATTGCCGGGCCGAACTACCTATCACATGCTCTTAGTATGGGTCCTTGAGCATTTTGGCAAATAGAGTGACCATTTCTTTGTCCAAAAGTAGGGGATGTACCTGAGCAGTTAGGTCTCTCCACCTTTGAACATATTCCCTTATGCTTTCCTTGTCCCTTTTCTCTAGATTGGACAAATTGGTTCTATCAGTATTAATGTCCATATTGTACTTGTATTGTTTCACAAATGCATCCACCAAGTCTTTCCATTTGCAGATTCTGGTGTTGTCCAATCTCATATACCAGCTCAATGCTGCCTCACTCAAGCTATCCTGGAAAAAGTGTATTAGTAGTTTCTCATCGTGTACTACTTCTGCCATTTTATTGCAAAGAGGATTTTAAATGAGTTATTGGGCATTATGTTCCAGTGTATTTGATGAATTCAGGAACACAAAACTTCTTCGGGACAATCACATTTGGGACCAAACACATTTCTGCTGCCCGTACTGGATCGTACAAGTCTACCCCTTCAATGGCTCTAATCTGGGCTTCCAACGCTGCCATCTTATCTTGATCAATGCCATTGGATGACTTGGTCTTGTGGGACTCATTGGCAAATGTACCTATGACTGCAGGGGCGGGTGCCAGTGGCATTGAGTGCATAAATGGTGGATTGTATGGAGGTTCTTGACCATGTTCACTCATTATTTCTTCGGGTTGAGCTGTTGCCGGAGGCTGAACAAAAATAGCTGACCGATAGGAAGGACCTTCACCAGAGGCATTTCTAAGTGTCTGCTCGAGTAAGCTAGTGAGGCGAGCCACGCTTGCTTTCAGAGACTCTAACTTTTCTTGAAAATGGGCGTCACGGTGAGTACGCTCTTCATCTTCCATGTTTCTTGCTCGGAGTCGGGTGTTGTAGGCTCTTTGGGGACCTATATTTCAACCTGATGCAAGTATGTATGTTATTTACAATGGATGGATGTATGTGTGTGGATGCAAATGTATGCACATGCACATTGGGTATGAATGACAAAAACCTATGCAGAATGAATATGTAGCGAGTTCATGCTCTAAAGGTAGGTTCTAGGTCATTACATGATAGATAGACTTCTACCTAGTCTTAAAAGGGTCTATGAAGCGCCTAGTGACCACCTCACGTGAAGCGCAGGATAGGGGTTTACAAGGAATGGTTGGGGCACAGTGTGACCGCCATTACCAAGTAAACACTCAACTCATAGTTGGATGTTTCACGAATCTGAACCCCGACTGAAAGTCATGAGGCAGACCGTTACTCCCCACCTAACCTAGAATTGAGTTTATTCACAAAATTAAAATGCTAAAGCAGTAAAAATACGAGCTAAAATTAAAGATCAAAAAAAGGCAAACAATCAAACAAGCAAAGCTTAGTCCAACCAGACAAGGCTGTCCCCAGTGGAGTCGCCATCCTGTCGCGGGGGGCGCGATGTTGTCTGGCGACAATGGAGGCTTTTTGTCGTGCCTCCTGATGAGGGGTGTTGTGTGTGGGAAGAGTTTTTTGGATTTAATCATAAAATTATGATTAATGTTTAGGAGTCGCCACCTAGTATTATGGTCACTAGGAACCTATGGTCTGCGAGAGTCTGAGTAAGGGACTGGTTGTGCAAGGGGAAGACGCATCACCCCCAGTGCACCCTACCTAAGGTAAGCTGCATTGTTGTTTGATTGTTTTTTTCTAAGTCGGGCTTCTATTCGTTGGTCTTTTCTAAAGCTGAAGGCAGATCTCTCTTCATGAGAAAGTCTCTACCTTATCGGGGTAAATCCTAACCGTTCTAAAGTCTGAATTTTAGCATCACATTTTTACACCTTGTATCTTTAATACTTGAGAGTGTACTTTATCGTGTAATTTTACACCTCACAAATATTAAAGTCTACATTTGGATCCTAAAAAAAAGATTGGAAAAAGATTTTTGACATGTTTGCCAAATCCTAATGGATAATCATAAACTGGTTACGATATCTATTTTTGGATTTTTTAAACATGAAAAAGATGCAATTTTTGTTTTTGTTTTTTTATATGAAAAATATGCTTGGAAAAATTTTAGGATTTGGCCGTATGCAACAAAATATTTTTTTCTTTTTGAGAATGTTTTAATTTTTTTTTGAAATATTTTAGAGAAAATCGGGTATTTTAATACCGGATTTGTATTTTATAGTATAAATATACAACCCGATATTACGCAAAATTGGTAAAAAAATATTTTAGAAAATCATAATTTTTTTCAAAGGATTTTTGAAATTTTTTTTGGAATTTTTTTTGTTTAAAGGAAGTATATAATATAATATTATATATTAATTGCAGAACGTGAATAGTAAGTTCACGTTCTGCATGCAACTTCACAGTTGCAAATGGCGGAGCAAAGCAGGAGGCAACCTTGCGGAAGAGAAGAAGCTGCTGTCACTGGCCTGGTGTGGGGTTGGAAGTGGTTTGGGTAGTCTCCCTGAAGCTGGTGGCGGCGTCTGTGGAGGAGTCGGTGCTGCTGCTGATACTGGAGAAGGAAGAAAACAAAAATGGTGGTGTTGATTGGCTGCTGCTGCCGCTGTGGAGGAAAAAGGAGGAGCTTTTGGTGGAGAGGGATAATTGTGCTGGAGAGTGTTAAAGACGAGCTGGTTGCAGCGTGGCTTAGAGTCACTGAGAGCACGGTAGAGAGAGAGTGTAGAGAGAGAGACTTGCTGCAGAAAAAATTGGGAAGGAGGCTGGTTTTTTCTGATTTTTGGACCCGATTTTCTCCTTCCTCATGCCATAAAATCCACCTCTATTTATATTCGGTGGAAGAGGGCAATCTTGTCTACAATGGAGAAAAATTTCAGCCCTTGATTCAGATGGGAAGGATCCCAATCGTTGGCTCAAAGTAGGCATGGTGCACTGTCAAATTTGCAGCTGCATGCTGCCTGAGTTGACCTCTTTGGGTTGGTGCCACGTCCGTTTATTTTCCAGTGAGCGGGTGAAAACCATACCCCGACGTAGAGGGATGTCTGGTAATCAGTTTCGTGCAAGTTTAGACAAATTTGGTGGATGTTAGGTGCATTAAATGCACCTGCAAAGGAGGTGACTGAACCAGTTTTTCCGAGAAAAAAGAAGAAGATAATGAATAGTGTTCAGGATTTTGTTTTGGCCAAAGTTCATTTTAGTCCTTCCGTTTTCAATTTCTTTCAATTGAACTCCTAATTGACCCTAAACGTTTGCAATTAAGCCCTTGATGACCTTCAATTGGAACCCTGAAGTTACGCGCCTTTTGCAATATGGCCCTTGGTCTCGGATTTTGTCAATTTAACACCTAATTAACCATCAAACTTTTAATTTCTTCAATTTCACCCCCGGTTTTTGTCAATTAAGCCCCTCAATTATGGCGCCTTTTGCAGATTGGTCCTTGGCTACAAATTTCTTCAATCCAAATTTCTAATTGACCCCAAAACTTCAATTTTCTTCAATTTGGCCCCTGATTTCAATCAATTAACTTGGTAAAAATTAAATTTGGTCTCTTAAAATTTCAATCTCCTCAATTAAGCCTAAATTAGACTCCCAAACTTAATGTTTCACCAATTAAGCCTCAAATAAAATTAATTTGACCCATTTAAAGTATAATTAAGTCCTTGCACTTAATTAAATCCTTCAATTGGACCCAAATTATTTCTTAAACATAATTAAAATTTAATTTGGCCCATGATTAAATCAAATTGGCCTATTAAAAATTTAATTATGGCATTGGACTTAATTTTTATGCAAATTCGTCCAATAATCATTTAATTTAACCTTGAATTTGCATTTTGTCTCCATTTTTGGGCATAATGGGGCACAATTAGGCCTTGAATTTCCTCCAAAAATTGCCGCTTGATTTCCCTGCCTGCTTTCTCTACGTTGCTAGCTTTTTATTTTATTTTTTGATTTTTATTTTGAAAAAAAAGTGATTTTTTAGGGAATAACCCAGAATTGGGTTATGATGGTATGAACAAGTAGTTAAGTATGAAATTATAGGAATCATGAGGATTTCTATATTGGAACACTAAATAACTAAGATAAATCATAGTTGTTAAACTGTCAGGAGTGCAACATGAAATGCAAAAAACAAATTGAAAATTGACGACAACAATAGTTATATACAAATGTAATTGGAAAACTACGACAATGACAACAATAGTTAATAGGACAGACGACGTATTCTACCCCAATAATTTCAAAATAAAAGATGTGTCGCCTGCATCAATAGATGATTTGTTATATGAGAATCCATAGAATTCGACCATCGTGGTGGTCAGAAAAATGAGGTTCTAGATTTTTTGATAAATAGACCTATTTTCAACCCCTCTCCTTTTTTTATACCTAAAATACATAGAAAACACAATAGGAACCTTGCTAAATTAATTTATGGCTCTCAAGAACGCAAAATACAACCCAAAACCCAAAATCTTTCCAAGATCAAATCTATTTTTTATGCATTTTCAAGGTAAGCAAACACTTAATATGAACTCTCCTCATTATATATAACTATTTGACACAAAGAAATACTATTTTAGTGGCTGAAATCGTCACAAATGACTACTTTCTCTCTATAAACCACAATTCAGCGACTACCTCTTTCTCTTTCCACTAAAAAATGACCAAAAATAAAGAAAATAATGTTTGGTATTAAAAATAATTTTTTAAAAAAGTTATAGGGGCTAGTTACCTAATAGCTCAAAAAGATAGGGGATGAAAATGAACTTTTAAAACAAATTTCAAATTCGTCTCCCATTCAACCTGACCTTTTCACTTCAGTTTTCTATCTTTCAATTTAACCCTCTTTGCTTAAACAAATTTGCACAGTTTGTTCTAAGTCCTTCACTTTTAGACAGTATCGGCTTCCTTCTTAATGGATACCTTTAGGGGTTGTAAATCTTCTTTTTAACAAATACTTGCAAAAAGTCCTTTGGAGACCTCTAAGGGGTGTTGTTGGGGGATCCTCCAAAGATCAAGTCAGTACGAGATATTTTGTATGATAGAAAGACATTAATGAAGGTATTAATGAGCTTTTATGAAGATAGAGAAGAAGAAGAAGATGCAGAAGAAGATGTAGATGTAAGGAAAGAAGAAAAGGAATGTGTTTATGTCTAAGAACATAAGGTTTCAAACTTTTTTTTCTGTGTAATCAAGCTTCCTTTTATATTACTTGTCTTGACTTCCTACATATGATGTGTGAGGGGTAGAGATGTAATCTCGTAATGGTAGAATAATAGTATTCTACTGTTGACACCATCATATCTCATTAATACAAGTATGGGCTACTTGTTCATAATTAATAGGATGTGATGGGTATCATAATCACTAGCCCAGGCCTAGGGGAGGGGAGGCTTAAAGTGGGGTTCCTTTTCAACTATACGTTGAACCCAGGTGTATTTGGGTTCAACAGTACGCTGAATCCAGTAGGAGTTACGTTCAATGTAAGAGGAATTGAGTTCAACTGTATGTTGAGCCCAAGTGTATTTGGGTTCCGCAGTATGCCGAACCAAATAAGAGTTGAGTTTAGCGTTACACTGATCCCAAGAGGAATTGTGTTCATCTGTATACTGAACCCATGTGTATGTGGGCTCAGCGGTACGCCAAACCCAAGTGTGGTTGGTTTCAACTGTAGGCTAAACCTAATAGGAGTTTAGCGTGGATGCGTCCAAATCCAACTTAGAGTAGGGTGTGGACTCATCCTGACCCAACTTTGAGTCGAGTGTGGACGCAGCGTGGCCCCACTTAGAGTTGGGCGCGAGCGTACTCTAGCCTATTACAAGATTGGACATGGAGAAAACATAACTCCATTTTGGGTTATGACTTTCGTGTGATGGCTTTTAAATGTGAGAGGTTTTTAAAAAACCACGACCCATCAGATGTAATTTATTCTTTAAAAAAAATAGATGGCATTCCTTTAAATCTTTATGAATTTGCATTTTGCCAACTAACTATTGGTAGTATCACAGCTTGCTTGTAATAGATTGGTACGACAAACTTTAAAAAAATTCCAATATCCAGCCTTCAATGCAATGTCAATGACTACTTAATGATGGGATATGGTTTTCTAAAAACCTCCCACATTTAAAGACCATCACACGAAAGTCATAAACCAAAATTGGGTTATCTTTTCTCCATGCCCAATCTTATATTGGGCCGGAGTACGCTCACACCCAACTCTAAGTTGGGCAATGACACGTCCGCGCCCAAGTCCTCTTGAGTTCAGCCTATAGTTGAACCCAACCACACTTGGGTTCATCGTACAACAAAACCCAACTCCTCTTGGGTTCGGCATACAAGCAGAACCCAAGTACACATGGGTTCACCGTACAACTAAACTCAATTCCTCTTGGGTTCAGGGTAACGCTAAACCCAACCCCTATTGGGTTTAGCGTACTATTGAACCCAAATACACTTGGGTTCAGTGTATAGCTAAAAAGTAACCCCACTCTAAGCCTCCCCTACTCTGGGCCTGGGCTAGTGATTATGATACCCATTACATCACATTAATTACGAACATGCAACTCATGCTTATATTATTGTGATATGCTGGCATCAATAATAGAATAATATTATTCTACCATTACATCTACATCTTCTTCTTCTCTATCTTTATAAATGCTCATTAATACCTTCATTAATGTCTTTCTATCATACAAAATACCTCGTACTAACTTGATCTTCAGAGGGTCCCCCAACAACACTCCCTCAGGGGTCTCTAAAGGACTTTGTGCAAGTATTCATACAAGAGAAGAATTACAACCCTGAAGATATCTATTAAGAAGGAGGCTGATACCGTCTGAAAGTGAAAGTCGTAGAACACACTGTGAATGATCTACAAGGGTATTTAGGAATAATTTCCTCCAAAATATTCCCTAAAAGCTATTTACTTCTCCAGCAAGGAACTAAGCTTTGACGTATTGTTCCATCCATTACATCGATATGGTAGATCTATACACACCAGGGCATATCACATATGCCAACGTTGCCGCTGGTACATCCGTCCAACCTTAGATTGATAAGATGGCTGAGCAAATACATTTGCTCTCTAAAGAAGTCATCAAATTAAGAGGACATATCCATGTTCATCCTCAACTAGCTCACGATGTCCCGACACATACTTCAGCCACAAAGGACATTTATAGCCTAGAGACACCTCATTATGCAAAGGGATATGGACAGAACGAGAAAGAACCTCCGAGACATCGTTCTTATAGTCCAACTCAAGAACATTCACGCCATCCTACGATACCATTGCAAAGTGAACATTCTTGTAGAGCTTATACTAGCCACCATGAGAGAGAAAGAAGTCATCACTCTCATTGTCCCATACTAGATTCCTCCAGTTCATCTGACTCACACCGACAATGACCTAGAAGAAGGATTAAGGAAGGCTCATGGCATCACCATCCTGTCCACCAGTATTAGGTGGAAGGTTCCCCTATGTCCTTTTAGCCAAAGTCTTAAAAGAGTACTTATCTGCAAAGATGAACCTAGATAGCTATAATGGACTTACAGACCCCCGAGAGCATATCCAAAATATGAAGGGGAGCCTTGAGTTGGTCACATGATAATGATGTCATGTATAAGATATTGCCCACTATCTTCAGAGGGAATGTGAGGACATGGTACAATAACTGAAAGTCAAGGTCTAGTATGAGCTTTCAGGATTTGTGTGTTGAGCTAGTAACATGCTTCAACACCAGTATTCCCACAAAGAAAAGCTCCATAGAACTATTTAGGGTTACCCAAGGTGAGAAGGATTCCACCCAAGCATATCTAAAGAGATTTAATGAAGAAATGCTTCAGGTGGAAGAATTGTTGGAACCCATAGCCTGTGAGGCTTTGATCAAGGAGGTTAAAAGTGAAGAGTTGTGGAAACAGCTCCACCCTTTATAGGACAAAACTCTCTTGAGGGTCAAACAAATGATCGAGAACCACATAAGAGTAGAGGATGCCCTGACTGTCTGTAGAAAACTCCTCTCAGATCCATAAAGAAGAGGTTAGAGTTGACCCCCCTAGCATGAATCGTTCCCCTATCAAACGACAATATATTAAGAAGAAAAGGCCCTCTAGGGAACATCCTAGTAGGCCCAAAAAAGTTTACACTCTTGTAAACACCAGTTACACGGAGATCTACATGACTTTGAGGGGTCAAAACCTGCTTCAATATCCTCCTCCCTTGAAGCCTAATCCTAGCCTCAAGTTCTCTAAGAAGTACTATCAGTTCCATAGAAAGAAGGGACACGAAACTAAAGATTGTTATGCTCTTAAAAAAAAAATGAAAAGACTTATAACATAAGAATACCTCAACAATTCCTGAAAAAGGATCCACTTCTAGAAGGGGAGGGAGGTGAAGTAAGGCAACAGAGACCAGCACTTATAGAGGTCTTTTTCATATTAAGAGGCTCATCAACCAGTGTAAGTGGCAACAATAATAAGAGAATGAGGCTGAGAGACCAAGTTCTAGTTACAATGGGCCAATACAGTTCTTGGCATGAACCTATCACCTTCACCCCTACTGATGGATAAGGGGTTAAACATCCATATGAGGATGCCTTGGTGATCTCCATAGTAATGGAGGGTCATAGGGTCCATAAGATCCTAATGGATGACATTAACTTAGTAAACATCCTATCAGCAGAGGCCATGACCAAGATGGGCATGAACGCCTCCATAATGACTCTAGTGCTAACACCCCTCATCGGGATAGAAGGATCGACAGTGCCCATGAAGGGGGCAAGGTGATTGACTATCACTATAGGGACTATACCTCATTGTGTGACTCTCTAACAAACCTTCATGGTCATTGATACCCATCTCCCATGCAATGCCATCATTAGGAGGCCATTGCCCCACCAGATCGGTCGCGGGGTCGCATCCAAGTATCTAACCATGACGTTCCTAACTATTAAAGTGGTAGTTATAGTGAAGGGGAACCAAGAAGCCTCAAGAGAGTATGTGAACACATGCCTAAAGGGAAAGAAGGCCCTACTGGTTAATTACCCAGAAATCTATAATGAGAAGCCAGAGGTCAGAACAAAGGTGGCTGAAGAACTAGTTGAAGTTTGTTTGGGCCCTATAGAGAAAGAGGTCACAAGAATGGGTTGCACCTTGGATGGTCAATAAAAGCATGCTATTACAGAGCTACTAGTGTCACAGAGAAGCAATTTTGCTTTCCATCCAGAGGACATGTTAGGGATCAGCCTTGAGTTAGCTTCATATCGATTGAGTATAGACTCTAGCTTCCTTCCAGTATGATAGAAAAAGAGAAGTGTAAGGGGGGACAGGTAGAAGGCCATCTCTGAGGAGGTGGATAAACTCATATCAATAGGATTTATACGAGAGGTGACATACCCCGAATGGCTCGTCAATGTTGTGATAGTAAAGAAGGCCAACAACAAATGACAAATGTGTGTGGATTTCACATACTTGAACAAGGCCTACCCGAATGATAGCTACCCCTTCCCTAAGATAGATAAACTGGTGGATTCAACAGCGGGGTATGAGTTTCTCAGTTCATTAAATGTATACTCTAGATATCATTAAATCCCTATGCATCTAGCTAATGAAGAGAAAATGTCCTTCATAACTGAAAAAGGAACCTACTACTATAGGGCTATGCCTTTCAGTATGAAGAATACAGGGGCAACATATCAGAAGATGGTGGATAAAGTGTTCAAACATCAGTTGGGTAGGTTTATGGAAGGTTATGTGGATGACATGTTGGTGAAAAGTATGACTTTTGAACAACATATATGAGACCTTAAAGAATTCTTCGAAGTACTAGAAAGCCACAATATGAAGCTAAATCCCTTCAAATGTGTGTTTGCCATCTGGGGCAGGAAGTTCTTGGGTTTTTTAGTCAGTAATAAAGGGATTGAGCCTAACCTAGAAAACATTCAAGCGATGTTGAGCATGACTCCTCCTATGATAGTGAAAGATGTGCCACACCTCATAGGAAGAATATCAGCTTTGAACAGATTCATAGCCAGATTGGGGGAACGAAGCTTGCTGTTTTTCAAAATTTTGAAGAACACCCCCAACTTCCAGTGGACACATGAGTGTCAAAAATCCTTTGAAGAGCTGAAGATCTACCTCTCCTCTCCCATCATCTTTTTTCAGCCCAACGAGGGAGAGACTCTATTCTTGTATCTAGGGGTAGCAACCGGGTTGTCAGTGTAGTGCCAGAGGACATATGAAGCCAAGGATCCAACCATAGTCAAATATTTTGAGAAGGCCAAAGCCATGTTGAGTTGGAAGGATGGAGTGATCAGCATCACCATGGTGCCCTAGGAAGACAATGCATAAGTAGATTTCCTATCTAAGTTAACCACTCCTAACCTAACCGACCTCCTCATTGATGTCTGGATTGAGGTCTTGGATTAGCTAAGGGTGGGAAAGAGAGATGTCATAGTACTCCTGGTTATAGGAGCTGAGGATTTGAGAGCGCTAATCAAGGAATATTTACTCATATGGAGCTTGCATTAAGACAAAATGGAAGCCATTCAGCTGACCATGATAGCCTTAGGTTACTGCTTGATTGATAGGGTCTTATATCGAAGATCTACATCACCATCACTCCTCAAGTGCTTGTCTTCAGAAGAAAGCACTTATGTTTTGAGGGAGATGTATGAGGGAGTCTGCAGATTACACACAGGATTTAAAGCTTTGGCTACTCAGACCATAAGTGTAGGCTTTTTATTGGCCTTCCATACTCCAAGAATCCAAAGACTTAGTAAAGAAGTGTGATGAGCGTCAAAGATTTGCCAGTGTCAAAGCAACCCTCAGCTAAGATGAAAATGATCACTTCTCTTTGGCCCTTCTACTAGTGGGGAGTGGATATTCTAGGACCCTTCCCCAAAGCAACAGGGAAAATACAGTTTGTTCAAGTGGTTGTGGATTACTTCACTAAGTGGATGGAAGCTAAAGTACTAGCAGATATCACAACTAACAAGGTGATCTCTTTCTTATGGAAGAACATAATTTGCTGATTTTAGATACCCAAGATGTTGATCACCGATAATGGAACCCAATTCGACAACCAGAAGATGAGAGAACAATGTGAAAGATTGCAGATTGATCACAGGTTCTTTTCAATATCACACCCCCAAACAAATAGGCAAGCTAAACTTACCAACAAGGTCTTACTCAATAGTTTGAAGAAGAAGATAAAAGAGGCTAAGTCAGAATGGGTAGAGCTTTTGAATCAAATCTTATAGGCATACATGACAACAACAAAGATCTCAATAGGGGAAACCCCTTTCCTCCTTACATACAGAATTAAAGCCATGATCCTAGTAAAAATTGGATGTCCTAGCGCCAGAGTATTACACTTCTCTCCTTAGAACAATGAGCAAGCACTCAGAGTCAATTTGGACTTACTGGAAGAGTCTAGATTTACAACTGCAATAAGGAATGAAGCTTACAGACACAAGACTACTCAGTACCACAACACTAGAGTAAAAAACAAAACATTCAAATGAGAGGACTTGGTACTGAAAAAGCTAAAAGCCATGGACAAAGAGAAAGTAGAGGAAAGCTAGCTCCAAAGTGGGATGGGTCCTTCAGAGTGACACGGGTGATCAGAGCTAACACTTATCACTTGCAGGATCTACAAATGTAACGACCTGACTTTTTCAAGGCCAAAATCGATGGATTTTTTTTTAATCGTTAGGTTCTGGATGTTTTTCACCATATCATTATGCATATTTATAATTGCATTCCATTCATTAACAAGGCACAATCCACGTAGGATAATGTAAATCAATATTCCCATAAAATGGATTCTCAATACACGTGCTCATAATATTATATCTTTATACTCATAGGTTTACATTACATCATATTGACATACTCATAAATTCACATTCTTGTTCTAGTCTCATTAACATCATGAGTTCATACAAGAGTGTCGAACAACAAGTTACACAATTAGTACTTTCGTTATCCTGACCTTATGTAAGTTCACAACATGACATCCTCATAAGATGAATACCTCATATGCATATTTGTACACATCATATCAATATGTTCGCACATTCACATCTGTGTTCTATTTCAATTTTTCATTACTAGTCTTTACAAAAAGGGTCGGACAACTAATTGAGTGATTAACACATCTATTCATACAGAACTCATATAACCCATAACATGCGAATATATGTTCTTTTCAAAATACGAGAGTCGTGAAACAGATCTCCTTATGCACCATATTGGTATGATGTCCATGTTACAGCACAAGGTAATTTCAAGCATTATAAGCAATTTAAGAAAACATAATAAAGCAATATTAATGTTACATTTCATTTATGAACAAAAAGAGCATAATTCTTTCATTTCTACATGCTTATGTAAATACAACCATTAATAATTCATCAATTACCGAGGCTAATTACAATACTCAAACCCAGTCATCCATCTCAAATACTATTAGTCGAACTAACGTTATTCTCTTTTTAAAACATAACAATCGTAGTTCTTTGATATACTTGGTATATGCAAAACATTGTATACATGAACACATCAACTCTCCAAACTAACTCAAAACTCTCAAATCCGGCTATCCTCTTAAGATGCCATTAGCCGAAGCCAATCATTTATTCATTCCGACCATCCACTTAGGATGCCATTAGCCGAAGCTAATCATTTGCTCACCCCGATCATCTATTTAGGATGCCATTAGCTAAAGCCAATTGTTTATTCATTTTAGTCATCCACTTAGGATGTCATTAGCCGAAACTAATCATTTGCTCATCCTGATCATCCACTTACGATGCTATTAGTCGAAGCTAATCATTTCTTCATCTCAGTCATCCACTTAGGATGTCATTAGCCGAAGCTAATCATTCACTCATCACGGTCATCCATTTAGGATGCCATTAGCCGAAGCTAATCATTCACTCATCTCAGTCATCCATTTAGGATGCCATTAGCTGAAGCTCATCATTTATTCATCTCGGTCATCCATTTATGATGCCATTAGCCAAAGCTAATCATTAACCAAGCCAAAGCTAATCATTAACCAATCAAGCGTTCCAGAGGCGGTTTATAAAATCACTATAACATGATAATATCCTTTGAAATGCTCATTCAAACGATTCATAACAACATTCACTATAACATAATAGTAGACCCTGCATAATACTCGTACAAACATAATAGTTTAACGTTTGGTAAACACGATAATGGATCATTTGTAATATACAAACAAACATTCCATGACAGTTTAACATTCAATATAGCACAACAGTAGACCCTTCGTATTACTCATCCAACCATTCATGACAGTTAATGTTCATACATCAGAACAATAGATCCCTCGTAATACTGATACAACCATTCGTGACAATTAACATTCAATATAATACAACAGTAGATCTTTCATAATACTCATACAACCATTCGTGAAAATTACATTCAATATAATACAACAGTAGATTCTAATTCGCTGCAGACAACACACTTTTGGCAGCGAATGCTGATTTGCTGCAATCAACACCATTTCAGCAGTGAATGCTCATTTATTGCAGCCAACACAATTTCAGCAACAAATGCTAATTCACCGTAGCCAACACAATTTTGGCAATAAATGTTAATTCGCCGCAGACAACTCAATTTTGGCAGCGAATCACAAATTCGCTGCTGATAACACACTTTCGGCAGCGAACGTTGATTCACTGCAGACAACACAACTTCGACAGTGAATGTTAATTTGCTGTAAACAACACAATTTCAGCAGCGAATGCTAATTCGCTGCAGAACATACACTTTCAGCAGCAAAGCAGAACACATACTTTTAGCAGCGAACACTAATTCGCTGCAAACAACTCAATTTCGGTAGCGAATCACAAATTTACTGCAGGACACACACTTTCGACAACAAACGCTAATTTGCTGTAGACAACTCAAATTTCAACAGCGAATCACGAATTCTCTGTAGAACACACACTTTCGACAGCGAATGCCAATTCACTGCAAGCATGTAATTTGTCATTAGGTTCCAGCAATGTCACATGATTTTAGCATGAACACACACATACATTTTCAATTCCAGCGCATAATCTGTCATCAAATTCCAACAGAGTTACATGATCTTAACATGAACACACACAAGCATTTTCAATTCCAACACATAATCTGTCATCAAATCCCAGTAGAGTTACATGATTTTAACATGAACACACACATGTATTTTCTTACACAAATCATTCTGGCCAACCCCATAACTATGGCCGGCCCTCTACCATGTTTTGTTCTTTCCATTTTATTCATTTTTTCCTTGTTAGATATTCTGGAAATTGGCCTCATTTCATCTATGTTTCCTTGTCCTCTCAGTTGATTTCGGTTTCCTTCACAGCTAGCATAGGGGTTTTATATCAATTTTCTTAGGGACTCTATCATTTTTGGTTTTGGGTCTCAAGAACAAAGGGGGGAAAGAGACTACATGACCCTTATATTTCAAATCTAAGTAGGTCTGGACAGTTTGGTAGCATTCCTTCTCTCCTTTTTCTGGTTCTCGCCCTTATTCTTCCTTTCTCGGTTATTTTTCTTCTATCAATTTCTTCCCATCCATTACAACCCCTTCTCCCTTCCTCTAAGCAGCTGTTCAGCCTTCACTCATGGTCTCAACTCTCTCTCTCTCTCTCTCTCTCTCTCTCACACACACACACACACATACACACACAAACACGCACACGTTTAAAAAGGCACTCTCTATTGGTTTGGTTAAAGTTTCTATTGGGAAGGAGAAAGAGAAGAGAGACATACAACTGAACATGAAGCTGCTGCAGATAACTTTGGGAAGAGGAAGGGTCACCTTTTCTCTCTATCTCTCATTGTATTTATACTCCCTATTAAATGAGGTGGGGGTGTTTGAGGTTGGTTTAGATGTGTTCTTGTTCCTGTTTTGGTCTATCCAAAACCAGTTTTACCCCTCCCTCTTAGCTCCTTAAGACAATCTGGTTTGTTTCCTTAACTTTTAATTAGACTTAATTATTGCCGATTTAGAAATCAATAGTGAAAACTAGGGCGCTGCCAATTCAGAAATCGATAACCAAAAACTTTGCCGCTATCGATTCAGAAATCAGCAGCCAAAAATTGTGTAGCTGGCGATTCAGAAATCGACAGCAATGGTGGAGTCATTTCGGCTTTACTTCTTTTTTTTTTGGTGTTTACAACAAGGCTCTAACCTTTCTCATACATGACATTCAGACCACCTTAAGTTGTATTATTATTGAATTGATCAATAAACAATGCATATTTTTATTATTTGTGTTCTTATTTAATCTACATTCCTCTCTTAGGACTGCTTCCTACCGATCCAATTGAGGTTACACACCTTTGTGTTATTTAGGACCCACTTCTCCAATATGGTAGCGAAGTCCTAAATGAGCATCAACCTCTATTGTCACTAATCGAGGTTACATACCCTTGTGGTGTTTGGGACCCACTTTTCTAGGGCAGTAGTAGGGGATCAATGCTTCACGTTTCAGGGCGGCTTTCAACGCCCCCTCCCTTCCTTTTATCTAGCCTTTTCAGTTGGAAGTAAGAGCACTAGAGTGGCTTTATCAGGTCCATCTTATCTATCCAAATGGGCTACATACCCTGTGTGCAGTCTGGGAACCATATCTCTCCTGGACAGTACATGATTAGTCTCTGTAGCATTCAAAAATGCTGGAACGGCCTTATCAGGCTCACCCTATCTATCCAAACAGGCTACATCCCCTGTGTGCGATCTAGGATCCATATCTCTCCTAGATAGCATAAGGACCTGCCTCTATAAATTCAAGAACTCTAGAACCAGCCTTCCAAGAACAACACCTCTTATAGGTCCAAGCGAGGTTACACACCCTTGTGGCATCCGGGGCCCACTTCTCCAGAACATTAATGAGTGTCCAATGCTCCTTTAAGATGGATGATGGAACCAATCTTTCCATGACAATAACTCCTACTGATCCAAATTAAGTTACATACCCTGTGGCGTTTGGGACCCATTTCTCTAGGACAGTTGTGTGTGTTCAATGTTTATTGGTCTCCAGTATACTTAGAAAGGATTACATAATTCTCCTTAGCTTATCTGTGTACAAAAGCTACCCTAGAGACTCATCTCCGTTCTTTCGACAAGAAGCTCAAGAGCTCTCTGCTCATTAGGAGAACCCCTATCAGCATCCTCAACTTCCAAGGGTTTGGATTAAAAAACCTCCTCATGAGACCCCGTAGGAGTATCCACTGTTGCCTTGATTGGGGAAGACCCTGAGGTTTTCCTCATTTTCTTTGACATCCCATTACTTGAGCCAACTAGTTCTGATGAGTAGGAGATAGACCTTTTGGTTTGGAAACCTCCTCCTGAACCGCTTCAACTCCCAAGTTAGCAGGGTATACCTCCCCATCTTTTTGCCTAAAAAGAATCCTTGGAGTATTTTCTTCCTCAGCTCTCTTCATCTCAACTCCCTATCCAGAAAGAGTCTGCTGAGTAGATTCACTTTACTTATCCAATTCAGCCAATAGAGCCCTGCCTGCCTCCCTGATAGGATTGCTCATATACATAGACACCTTCATGCTGACAAAAACATGATAAGAGGGGACTTCAGAGAAGCTTCAAATCGTTTCCACCAAGGCGTTGAAAGGGCGAGGTTCTGAAACCTCCACACCCTGATGGGGAAGAGAAGTTGAAAGAACAGTCCTCTGAGGAAGGATTGGGAACACCACTATATCACTGACGGAGGGCTTACTTACTAAAACCTTACTAGCTACACTCTTATTAGTAGGAGCTAAAGGGGCGGTTAAAACATGCCCTGGAGATTTAACAATGGACTCCTTGGGAACACTATCCCTGCTAGCAAAGGCCCAATGAGAGGAGTGTAAATAACCTTCTGATTAGGATTATGACTCAACTAAAGTTAGTCTAAAACTTCTTTAAGTCCTTTAAGTCTCCCTATTCTTCCAAAATGAGCAGACGAGGGCTACTATTAGGATATGGTTTTCTAAAACCCTCCCACATTTAAAAACCATCACACGAAAGCCATAACCCAAAATAGAGTTATGTTTTCTCCACACCCAATCTTGTATTAGGTCGGAGTACACTCGTGCCCAACTCTAAGTTGGGCCATGACGCATCCGCGCCCAACTCTAATTTGGGCCACAATGCGTCCACACCCAATTCCTCTTGGGTTCAGCCTACAGCTGAAACTAACCACACTTGGGTTCAACATACAAGCTGAACCCAAAAAAACCTGGATTCAGCTGAACCCAATTCCTCTTGGGTTCAGCGTAATGTTGACCCCAACTTCTATTGGGTTCGGCATACTAGTGAACCCAAATACACTTAGGCTTATCATACAATTGAACCCAACTTCTATTGGGTTCGGCGTACTGGATTCAGTGTACAAGCTGAACCCAAATACATCTGGGTTCGTCGTATAGCTGAACTCAATTCCTCTTAAGTTCAGCATAACGCTAAACCAAACTTCTATTGGGTTCGGCGTACTATTGAACCTAAATACACTTAGGTTCAACGTATAGCTGAAAAGTAACCCCACTCTAAGCCTCCCTTACTCTAGGCCTGGGCTAGTGATTTTGATACCCATCACTTCCCATTAATTACGAACATGTAGCTCGTTCTTATATTAATGAGATGTGATGACATCAACAATAGAATAATATTATTCTACCATTACGAGATTACATCTCGACTCCTCACACATCGTATGAAGCAAGTCAAGACATGTAATATAAAAGGAAGCTTGAGTACATAGAAAAAAGGTTTGAAACCTTATGCTCTTAGACATAAACACATTCCTTCTCTTATTCCCTTACATCTACATCTTCTTCTTCATCTTCTTCTTCTCTATCTTTATAAAAGCTCATTAATACCTTCATTAATGTCTTTCTATCATATAAAATACCTTGTACTGACTTGATCTTGAGGGTCCCCCAACAACACTCATAAGGGGTCTCTTAGGGACTTTGTACGGTATTCGTTCAAGAAAAGATTCACAACCCTTAAGGATATTCATTAAGGAAGAGGCCAATACTGTCTGAAAGTGAAGGTCGTAAAATACATTGTGAATGATCTACAAAGGTTTTTAGAAATAATTCCTTCCAGAATATTCCCTATAATTTGTGTAGCCTCATCACTTAATTTCTTGAATTATTAATCAAAACATTATTAGTTCTTGAATCGAACAAGTTATTTGATTTAATTCAAATCAATAATGACCAATTATTATATAACATATGCTTTTTGTGATTTTACTTTCTAAAAGTCCATGCATCAAACCATGGCACACATTACATGATAATTGATCATTGTTAATTTAAATTAATAGATGGACTAAATCAAATTTATTTAAAAATGGAGTTTTTGTTGAGCATTTAATGAGGCATTAACCAATAATTATAGGGAATTGGATGCAATTTGGCCTAATTAACACCCTGTTTAACTAAGTCAATTATATAAACTCCATCAGGATAAACCTTATTTGAAATCAATGGTTCAATTACATAATCAAAACTCACATTCACACCGCACAACACATAAACACGGTAAGTGGTGCTACTGAACTCGAAGTAAGTGAAAGCGGCCTCGAATGAGTTATTACGTCTTGGGATTTTGTCTCACATTGCTTGCAGGGAAGATATTTTCAAGTATTTTTTTTTCAAGTGGGATGCATTGCTCATGTCTTACCTAATCAACATTGATCCGGTTGTTGACGCACACTCCATTCAATTATAGCCCCCCCTTGAGTTGTATTTTTTTATTTAACAATTAAAGTTATTGTTGATTAGTTTATACTAAGTTACTTCTCATGCTATGTTTTCAGATAAAAAAAATTAAACAAAAAATAATATCTAAGAGACCTTTTGTTATTGTTACTAAACCTTGTCTTTTGAAACCTATAACATTATGTGTCTTGTTATTCTATTCTTCTACAAATTCTTTTATGGATTCTATAATCCATAACAACTACTTTTATTAAAATTTGTATCCTTTTATCCATAGTTATAAAAATTGATTCATGACAAGACCAAAGATCATAAGGCTGGAGGGTTGACTCTGTTTTTTTTGTAAATCAAAACAATCTCTCTTCAATGATTTTTTTCCCTTAAAAATCAAAGGGTTGAAAACTAGATTTTGAATGGGTCAGAATCAAGTCAACCTAGGTTATGGCCAAGTCATTCAAGTTTTTTTTTTCCCAACTTGGACATATTTAGTTCCTATATTGATTCACTAAACGAATCTAGGTTTTATAACTATGTTTTTATCTAAGCTTTTAGTTAAAAGACTATGTGTCAATCATCTATGCATTTAACCAATAAAAATAGGTTAATGACAATGACATGTTTGCTCGTGTTCTTATTTTTATGGGAATTTGCCTTATGAAACTTTTATGGATTCCATTCAACTAAGTATGTTAAATCATATAACAATTGTTAAGAATTTTACTTTGAATAATAAGATTATTATTTGAGAAATAAAACTATATATATAAAAATAGAAAAAAAAATTAAAAATCCAAACCAATAAAAAATTATCTTCCAATTAAAAATAATAAAGTGAGAATTTAGTTATAAATATTAAAAATATTATATTTTTAAAATTGTAAAAAAAGAAAAAGAAATTAAAAGGATATAATATAATAACCAAAACAATACTAAGCTAACAAACCCATTTTATTTATATATAAAAAAAAAAACTCATGTTTTTTTTTTGAAATCAATGGTTAAATTGCAAAATAAAAAATCACACACATTTACACCACACAACACATGAAACACGACAAATGGTGTAATTGAACTTAAATACGTGGAGGAGGCCTCGAAAGAGTTATCATGGTCTTGGAATTGTGACTCGCATTGCTTGCGGGGAAGATATTCAAGTTTTTTTTTTCTTTTCAATTGGGATGCACTGCACATTGTAAAGATATCAACGGTCCTAATGATGCCAAGTGTCAGAATATTAGCAATTAATATTGTTAGCATTCTGATAGTAGTGTTTGTTAGTAAAAGAGAATCATTAGCATTATATTGAGTGTAAAAGAAAGCATATTCTCCGTATAGTATCTTCCAATACTGCATATATAAAGTGAGAAATAGTAATGTAAACAGTCAAGCAAAAACAACAATATAACAGTGCATGAATTTTGTCTTCTGCTTCTCTGCATAAACAGATTCATTCTCTGTTCTTCTTCCTTTCTACTCTCTGCTCTTTTTTTTATTTCTGTTTCATTTCTATATAAATGTTACTGTCTTTTTCACATGTCTTGTCTAATCACCAATCAGGTTGTTGATGCATAATCCATTCAATTATAGTTTATATGATAGTTTTAAAATCTGATCTGGATATTTACTTAAGGTGAGGCTTGAGTTAGGTCTAAGATTAATTTGATTTTTTTAAAAAAAATAATTAAAAATAATATTGTTGTTATCAAAGAAATTAAAAGTAATATTGTTTTTATCAAATTATTTTTTATTTTTATTTATAATCTAAACCGATCTAAATCATATATTAAATGTTTTTATTAGTTTGCACGTCTCAACAATTAATTTAATCCAAGAGAGATCATTAAAAAATTGTTTTGTAACTTATTAAGGATTATATATATATATATCAATGAATTAATGAAACCTACAGTTGAATATTGTTTTAAGATCATAATATGTATTTTTATAGTTTTTTTGAGATCTTACTTTTCTTGATATTTAATATTATTTTGAAAATTGGATGATTGAAAGTCTAATCTAAGTTAAATTTAAAGTTATATTACATAGAAAAATAACTCCATGAAAGTAATTAATTTAATTAACTTGATTAAATATAATCAAACGATTAACTTTTTTAAAAAAATTCATCGATGATAGGATTCAAACTCTAATGCTTTTTAATTTAATTAACTTATGCTAATTCATCAATATCATGAAATAATTCAGATTATAAAATTTACTCACTTAATTAATCAATTAACTCATAATAATTCAAGAACCTAACTTCAATTAATCCTGAGAGATATAGATTAACTGGTCAGGTCCTAAGCTTGCTTCCTAGAGATCACCAGTTTGAGTTTTACAAACCTCAGGACTACTGGAGACTTACATAGTTGTTAACTTTAAAACACGTGGAATTAGTTGAGATGTGCGCAATCTAATCCGAATACCCATATTAATTTAAAAAAAAAACTTAACTTCAATTTGAAAAATATAGCATGTAAAAGGGATGACAATGGAGGTTCAAGAAAGCAAATGATGCATGCACTCTCTACCCTCACTTAACCTCTAAACTAGCCTCTATTTACATTTTCAAACAAATTTAATAAAAAAATATTATATAAAACTATAAATTATTTACTTATATAAATTTAGATAAGAAGGTTTATTAAACATAACTTATTATGTGTTTGATAATACCGTGTATAGTATTATTAATTTAATATTTTATAAATAAAAAATGCACGCAAAACAATAAGAAAGTATTTAAAATAAAAAAAACATGGTTGGCGAGAAGTGCACATTACCCCAACCATGACACACTAACCTTCCAGTTTCTAATCCTCCGCAGCCACCAAAACGAAGCACATAAACGTTAAAATCTCGAAGTCCAATAAACCCAATCAGCAACTCCATTAGTCCCATCGCCTTAATATCTTTTTTTTTCTTTTTATGGATACCATAACCGGATGTTGCCTAACCCTCAGACCTCGCAGTCTTGGCATTGCTGACCATCATTCGCCACAGCTATCCACTGCAAAACGCACCGTCTCATTACTATCTTTGTACAAAAACCAAAAGTCTAAGACCAAACTAACACTGTCTTCAATGGCAGCACCTCTTCAAGTCTCAGCGTTCTCTACTATTGGTATATGTTGCCGGGGTTTTCTTGTTTTTAGTTTTCTTTTGCCGTGTTGGGTTCTTAGTGTTTTCTTGATTCGGTTCTTGAAGGTGCAAGAAATGAGGACTTGGGGACCGCAAGTTCTGGTCTTGTTGGGGAGAATGATTTGCTGATTGTTGGTCCTGGTGTTCTTGGTCGCTTAGTCGCTGACAAATGGCGCCAGGTAATTTTTCTTTTTCATTTTGGTTAACAAAATCATAATTATCGTTGCAATCTGTTCTTTTCTGGTCTCTAGTTCTGACTTTGAATGCTTAGGACTGAAGGAGAATTGTGTGATTTTTCTTTTTTGGGTGTTTGTGTTGTGCTGAAGATCAGAAATTTATGGGATTATGTTTTTGAGTAGGAACATCCGGGTTGTCAAGTTTATGGCCAGACGGTGACTACAGATCACCATGATGAATTGATTAAAATGGGGATCAATCCATCTTTGAAAGGGACTAAAGCAACACAGCAGTATCCTTATGTCATTTTCTGTGCTCCTCCTTCTCGAACTTCGGATTACCCTGGTGATGTAAGGTAATAAAGATTAGTGTCTTTGTTCCTTATAAAATGGGTGCTAGATGTGTTCAAGGATGTAGTTGTACTGTGTATAAGCAAATGTAACGTGGTGCCTGATTGCATAGATTTTATTGATCAGAATTTTAAAGTGTTCTCGTGACTGTAAAATGATGGGCTATCTTTGCTTTGATTGCATCCACCTTGTTACTTGTTCGATTAAAACTGAGTTGCTTGGTTAAGTCAACCTGGGTAGTTTAGGGTTGCTTTGTATGAACAGTTGGGTATACAATACGATGGAGAGTTGCACACATATGAGAGGAAGTAGACATTAAAATCTGTGATTGGCAACATGATGTTACTCAATGATTATGTTATTTCTTCGGACCATTGACCAAACAGAGAAGCTGCCTTGAGCTGGAATGGGGATGGTTCTTTCGTGTTTACATCAAGCTCTGCACCGTATGATTGTTTTGACAATGGACAGTGCGATGAGGTATGCATAAAATCGAAGAATTATTGTTAGAAACAATGCTTACCTTTTCTTTGTTCTCTATATTCAGAAACAGGCTTTTCCCGTGAATAAAAGCTCAATTTGGCTTATTGACAAGTCAAATGAATTGCTCTATTGCCTTCTCTGGCCCTTGGCCGTGGAGACAGTAAAACTTGAAACTATGCTGTTTTTGCTTTTGAGTCTCAATAATATTCCATGCAGGACTCTCCGATAGTGCCCATTGGGAGAAGCCCCAGAACAGATGTCCTTCTGAAAGCAGAAAAAGTGGTGCTGGAGAGTGGTGGTTGTGCTATTAGATTGGCAGGACTTTATATATCCTTCTCAGTCCTTAATTATGTGGATTTCATAAACAGTTGAAATGGAAACTTTAGAAATTTGTGGTGGATTCACCTAACCTTGACTGCCGACACAAAGCAGATAGAGGTGCGCATGCCTACTGGTTGGAGAAGGGTACTGTTGAAGTTCGTCCAGATCACATCCTGAATCTTATTCACTATGAGGTCGAACTCTTTGTTCTTCTGAATTTACAATTGACATTCCTTTTTGGTCATGCGTGTAATCCTCTTCCACTGTAGTTATTCTGTGTTTTTATTGATTCAAAGGATTTTCATTTCTTGTCATACAACATGCTTTAGATGGTGCTTCTTCTTATTGTCAGCAGCCCTCTAACGTCCTCACATTTTTAGCATGTCTTTGCACTATGATTAGTGTAGTGATGTAAAACAATGAAGTTGATTTGGTTTTTGTTAATTTGTTTTGTTTGTGCGTTACTTTAATAGGATGCTGCTTCCCTCACCGTTGCGATCTTGAAGAAGAAACTTCGGAGCCGGATTTTCTTGGGTTGTGACAACCATCCATTATCTAGGTAATTGCCGTTGATGATAGATAACCTGTCTTGAAATTTCAAAGATTTAAAAGTTTCTTCTTCTTCTGTAATCAATCTGCAGGCAAGAAGTTATGGACTTGGTCGCTAAAAGTGGGAAGTTTAGCAAAAAGTTTGTGGCCTTTACAGGTGCTCCTTATGATGAGTTATGGACTAAAGAACCGTCATGACTTCTTCTCTTTCCCCTTGTTTGACAGAGATGCTTATTGTTGTTAATTAAATACTATACCTGCAATTTGCACATCACATGTCTCGTTAATGCAGGGACAAGCGATCCTTTAGGTAAGAGATTAAACAACTCTAAGACTCGCGAGGAGATAGGCTGGGAGCCAGAATACCCTAGCTTCGCTCATTTTCTTGGTGTCTCAAAATAGATGCTATGCCTATCAGCAGTAATGTGATGGCATAGAGCTGACGGGAAGTCCAAGGTTGTGACGGAAAGGATGCTTGGTGCTGGGGCAGCTGATTTCTACGTACCTCACATTTGAAGGCAACAAACCACCTCCATTTTCACTATTTTTGGTTAGCAGCTGCAATGAGAACCGGAAACCTGAACATGTATTTGATACTACTCCTTATGAATAACAAGTCTTTAGAAACTTTTAGATTGTGTCTTTCATCTCTTGTCTTGCAAATAAAATACACTTTCATTTGATTCATCATTACTACATTCTTTCTCATCTGAACAAAAATATAGAGCCAAAGAGGAAAAGAAGAGCAGGTGCCTTCTACCTCATCGTTTTTTTGCTTTGAAATGGAGACAGTGACTGGTCAACCCCGCCCTCCAAAAATTAATCATCAAGTTATAAAAAGATGGTTGGCACGAAATATTGATAATTTTAATTATCTAGTTGCAACAGGGTAACACAGAAAGAGTCCATGAACAAGAAAGGAGGCCAATATTGCATCTTGTTTTTTACTTGAAGCAATTTGCGGGTAGGTTAGATATAAATATTGATTAAAAAAGGAAAAGAGAGTAGGTTAGATATAAATGGATGAAATACTTCGGTTGGTCCCTATAATTTAGATTTCTAATCATATTTGTCTCTATAATTTCGTTTTGATCATAGTTATCATCGTACTTATAATTCTTATACTAATATATATAATTAAATCGAAATTATAGGAGCAAATATGATAAAAAATCAAAACAATAAAAACAAAATATGATAAAAAAAAAAAAAAAAAACTGAAACTATAGGATCGGACATAACCATGCATGAATCGCAAGTATAAGGATGATAAAGACGCATATGATAAAAAAATCCAAATTATAGGACCAGCCAATGTATTCCATCCATTTACATCTAACCTCCCTTTTTATTTAATTTATCAATATTCAGATCTCACCTACTTGCTAATTGCTATAAGTAAATATCCCTTCTTGTTTATTTTATGGACCAACTAGTTAACTAAAAGTATCATAAACTCGAACCATAAAGACCGAGCAATAAAATAATTCCAAGTCAACTTGACTTGGGGCAAAATTTATAGTCTTCTACGCGCACAGTGACTTATGATGGCCTTATACATCCCGTCCCTCTCTCTCCAAAGAGGCTTAGAACACAAGAATATTCATCAAAGTCTTTGTATACAATGGGGAAGGTCTGTTGCTCCGAATCTGATGATGCTGCCTTTGATATGACAAAAGTTTTCATGGTGATTATCATAGCTTTTGTTCTCATGATCATCTGTAGCCCTCGACCTCGGCCAACTCCATATGCTATCTATCGTTGTCATTGACTCCTCATCTATTTCATTGTCTTTGGTCGGATCCGGCCTCCAAGAGCTGGAAACATGAATATGTATCGGATACTCGTTGTGAATAAGAGATTTGGTTTACTATTGTTTAGAAACTTTTAGATTGCGTTTTTCTTTTCTTGTCCTTGCTAGTAACATACATTTTACTGTGATTCATTATCAGTTCTTCCTTTCTACTCAAACATGTTTCCAGCAATATTGCTGGCCTTCTTGATAGCTTTTCATGTCTCTCATGGAAACTTCAAATTGAAAACTGCTTTCCATATTTTGGATTCAAACCGAATTGATGAGGATACCAAAGATTCTTCGATAAAAAATATCACTTGCTAGTTGCTAGATCCAGATGCTCGGCAACTATTGCAACCAAATTTTAAAGGAGTGAAGATAATATAGCTCTCTTAAATAAGTTTACAGCAGGCCATCCCTGTTTGTTAGCACATCGCACGGAAGGGATGCTGCTTCATGATCACATAATTCAAATCCCTCTGGTCTCAGACTCGTCCTGTCTTTAGGAAAATGACTTGGTGCATGGTTAATGATTGAAGCATTTGGCTAACAACATAATTTAAAAAGGAATGGATACTTGAAACTACAGGAACGTATACAAACACACTTAACACTTATTTCCTGTTTAGGGCTTAAAGTTTACATGTTTGTCACTTGTACAATTCAGCTTCAGTCCCCTGTCTTCTCACAGAAGACGGAAAAGAGGATTTACATAAACATCAACTATACAACATACTGGCATAAAATCCTTATGAATATAAACTGATCACTTGCCACATCCCATAGTCCATTCCTTGCATGCTTCGGCAGGACCAGGGAGTTCAATGTGGAGCCAGCAATAGAAATCTCGCATGGGGAAGCACAAAGAGCACATTCTATTTCTGTACACTGAAATACTACAATAAGAGAGCGAACATATCACGCAATAATAAGCCCACCACTCTACATTCTTAACCTTGTCCCTGTGTGCTTTGACACCAGGAAGTTGATGTTGGATTTGAAATAGAGATCTCAACACGAAACACCTCGTGAACAGCACCTCGGCGAAGGACCCCCAAGACCTCTTCCCCTTTGCCTGTTAGAAGATCTTCCAGAGAAACCCAACAAGAACAAGACTCATCCCTCATGCGGAAGCCATAAAACCACCTGCCAAGCTTCCACCATTTAACATGCACTTTACGCTCTAAGATGTTGCAGCCCACCAGAGTATCCATAACATGGTCAGCCTGCCAACCGCAATGCTCAAATATCAGAAAAGAGCCATTCACTCAAACAGCATATATGATTAGAAAAGATCTTGGTCCTATAAAGGGTTAAAGTGCCCACAATGAGACACAAATATGAAGCAAAGCACTTCTAACATATTGATGCACTTGGGGTACATTTTAACAATAACAAGTTAGCCAGTCCTGCTTCTGCTATTGATGCTGGCTAGTGCCTTAAGGATAGCTCCTTTTTTCTCTCTCTTTGATCTTCTATCTGGCTAGATTTCTTGAAAGCCACAACATTAGTCTCAAACAAAGCCTAATTGACCTGTGCTAGCCGTCCAAATATAAGCTCCCAATCAAGTTTTGGAACTACAAAGCAGATTGACTTGCATAGCTGGTGAACTGACTTGACCAAGCCCCCAGTTGAGCTGCAAAGGGATCACTTTCTTGTCCCCTATCTATCTTGAAGACACACAGCTGTCAGATTTACAAAAACTTTGTACAATAGACAGGCTTTTCTAAGCATTTACGAGGGACTGCTTGAATGTGATTTGTCATGGTAAGGAGGCCCAAAGGAGGTTTCTTACCAAAGCATTAAAGAACGCTATCATCTGCCACATACATCTTTCTAAATTGAAGAAACAACTGACTTGCTAAATTAGACAGAACATAGAGTGCAGGGGGACTTACTGGCATTTCAAGGCAGAAAATGCAGTAGTGCAAGCCAACCAAGTTAAGGAGCACATTAAGCTTTGGTTTGAAAAGGAACATCCGCACATCTTCAAAAGAAAGCTGCATGGAACTCAAATCTTCAATTGCTTTTTGATAGTCCCCAACATCAATTGATTCAGACAGAGAACATTGCTCCACAAACCCAACTACTTCGGCAGCACTACCCGCCTTCTCTCTGTGCATCCTTATATAAATCTCTTTCCACCCCTACCTCCACACAAAACTTTCAAATTAGCAGGCTCACAATGGCATACTTGGCAATAATTTGTCACATTTTATACACAGCCACAACAGTCTTCTATCAAAGAAAGCAATCTCTTTTCTATTCCGTGGCATTTGAATCATAAAGAAAGTGAAAAAGTACACTGATAATAAAAACCGTGAAATGAAATCAACATAAAGCAAACTACCTTTTCACCATAACTAAAGCACCTAGAAGCTTTAATCAAAATTCCATTACCATTATTCAATAGCACATCTATAATAAGAAAAACTAACAAATGGGCTTCTTTCATTTTAACACGAATCACTAACAGATTCAAAAAGCACATTCATAGGCAACATTCAATAACACAGCTTGAATGAAAATAACAATAAAAGGGTTTGATTCATTTCAACACGTATCACTATAAATAACAGAATTAGCTGATTGAAATTACAAAATTCACTGATAAGATTGAATAACACAGCTAAAGTGAAGAAATAAAACTGGGTTTGCTTCACTTTCACAGAAATAGCTGCAAGAAACAGAAAAAAGCGATTAAAAAGAGAAAGATCAAACCTTGGTGTTGGGGTCGAAAGAAGAAGAATGAAGCGAAGGCCATCTCTGTTTGGTAAGTGACTCCCATATAGAATCGGACCCACATGAGTCCCTCCAAAACTGAGAGCAACTACCCAATGAACACAGATCCAATACCTTCAAAACATTTTAAAAAAATATGAAAATATCAATTTTTACATTTAAAACAAATGAAAAAAAAAAAAAACCATTGTGGTTGCAAAAGAGAAGGAATTGAATGTTATTTCGAACCTGAAGAGATGATGCGATTTTGACGGCAATATCAAGAGGGAGTGTGCGTTGTATATTTCTCTCTGATTGTTTCATTTTGATTATTCCTTGATAGAAGCAGAATTGAATTGTTTTTTTGGAGAAGAATTGGTCCAGTTCTTATGGTGATGAGACGTAAAATGAGAGAGAAGAAGAGTGAGAGCATCTCCAATGCAAAAAGCGAAATTGAGAAGCTAAATTTAAAAAATGGCTTTTTAAATAGTATAACTATAGCTTTTTTGATTATATGCATTCCAATGGTAAAAAGCTATTTAGAAAAGCCATTTATATTTTAATATATTTCATGTTAAATTCATTTTTATATAATTATATAACTAATTTAGATATTTTATATATAATATAATTATGATGTTATTAATTATATAATAAATATGAGTAATTTATAAAAATAATATAAAATTTAATGAAATAATATTAAATTTAAAAGATATAACTTAAAATTAAACTTAAAATTTATTTATATGAATATTTTTAATTTTCAGTTTTATATGTTCCTATTAAAAATTTAATTTTTTAAAAGTAAATTCAAATTCAAACTTTGAAAAAACCATCAATATTTTAAAATTTGATTTTAAATTTTTTTTAAAAAAATTCATGCTTTGAAAACATGACCTCCACAATTTTAAATTTTAAATTTTAAAATTTCAAATTTTGAAAAACTGACGCCATACAATTTTAAATTTTAAATTTTAAAATTTCAAATTTTGAAAAAATGACCGCCACCATTTTAAATTTTAAAATTTCAAATTTTGAAAAAATTACGCCAACGTTCTAATATTTCCAAAATTTTAAAAAATAATCCATCTATAAATATTCTCATATACCTTAACATTTTTTCTCATCATTCCATTGTTTTCTCTCCAATCAAAAATATATTTCATTAAAATTCATCATGAATCATTCTAATTTTAATTTTTATGATGCTTTTGATTTTGATGATGACACTCCTGTGTTTGCTTTTCAAGTTCTTCTTCTTGTGGTTCTTTGAAGAAGAATCGAATAATCAAGGGCGGAGAACAGGGTATCGTGGCTCTATTCTTGGCCACAATATTGTCAATCGTAATAGAAAGGAAGGTGAGTTGAGGTTATATAATGATTATTTTTCTTTGAAAATCCTAAATTCATGAAACTCAATTTCGAAGAAGATTTAGGATGAGTCGTCGTCTTTTTCTTCGGATTGCAAATGCAGTGGAAGCTCATAATCCATATTTCAAACAAAGGACAGATGCTCTCGGTGTTCTTGGTTTATCTTGTCTTCAAAAGGTAACTGCAGCTCACAGAATACTTGCATATGGTATTCCTGCAGATCTTACTGATGAATATCTTCAAATTGGAGAAAGCACTGCGATAGAAAGTCTTAGAGCTTTCGTCAAAGCAATCGTAGAAGTTTTTGGTGATTGGTATCTAAGAGCACCAAACGAGGCCGATGTTTGTCGATTATTATCAATTGGAGAGCAGCGTGGATTTCCAGGGATGTTAGGGAGCATTGATTGTATGCATTGGAAATGGGAGAAATGCCCAATTGCATGGCATGGGATGTATACTGGTCATTGTCGTGAACCAACTATAATTCTAGATGCGGTGGCTTCACAAGATCTTTGGATATGGCATGCCTTTTTTGGAATGCCTGGATCATTAAATGATATTAATGTTCTTGATCGGTCACCTATCTTCGCTGCACTTGCTGAAGGTCGTCGCTTGCTCCCGCCAATTATACAATTAATGGGCATGAATATACAATGGGATACTATTTAGCAAGATGGGATTTATCCTAATTGGTCAACTTTTGTTAAGACAATCCCAAGGCCATTAGGAGCAAAGAGAAAATATTTTGCAAGTAAGCAAGAGTCTGCAAGAAAGGATGTAGAGCGGGCATTTGGAGTGCTCCAATCTCGTTTTGCAATTGTACGTGGACTGTTCGATCTTGGGATGAAGAAACGCTTGCAAATATTATGAAAGCTTGCATAATAATGCATAATATGATTATTGAAGATGAAGGAGCAATGAACCTTAGATTTGACCATGAACGTGAAGTCAATTCTTTTATATCAGTGTCACATGGTGAAATACCAGAACTACATGATTTTCTTCAAACTCATAATCGAATCAGGGATAGAGCAACTAGCTCTCAACTACAAGAAGATTTGATTGAACATTTATTTGAACAATATGGTAACGAGTAGAATCATTAGCTTTGAACTTCTTATGTCATCATAATTTTCAAGTTTTTTTATGTTTTTTTTTCATTATGGTTGTTGTCTTTTAAGTTAATTAATCCTACTTATTGTTGTTAAGTTTTTTATGTTTTTTTTTTCATTATGGTTGTTGTCTTTTAAGTTAATTAATCCTAATTCTTGTTGTTAAGTTTTTTATGTTTTTTTTTCATTATGGTTGTTGTCTTTTAAGTTAATTAATCCTGCTTATTGTTGTTAAGTTTTTTTTGTTTTTTTTTTTCATTATCGTTGTTGTCTTTTAAGTTAATTAATCCTATTTATTGTTGTTAAGTGTTAGAAGAACTTCAAAAAAATATTATGAATTAATACCACTTTTATAACAATATATTTAAAATAACCAATAAATTTCTAAATATTTAATTAAAAATACATTACATTAAACAATAAATAAATCTAGTTAATTAAAAATACATTACATTAAACAATAAATAAATCTAGTTAATTAAAAATACATTACATTAAACAATAAATAAATCTAGTTAATTAATAATTAAAACCCCTATTTTGCATAATTTCTAACTTTCTATTTTGAAAATACGTTTGAGAAATTGGATCCAAATTAGAAATATCCATTTTCATAATTTGTTCTTCTTTCTCAATCCGCCCAATTCTTGTTTCTCTTGACTTTGTTGAATCATCATAGCTTGTTGCTCTAACATAATTTTTTCTGTCTTGTTTCTTTTGATCCTCAATTTCAACTAGAGTATCCCTGAATTGTTGTAAGATATTTGTTACAGTTGTCTCCCCAACTTTATCTTTTCCTTGTTTACGTTTAAGTCGTTCCTTTGCAGCCTTCTGACCAATTGGTCTATCTTGATAAATCAATGGTTCACTGTCTTCTCCTAAATTAACAGAATCAGGGGTAGATGGAGCTGATGAAGTCGAACTTGCATTGACATGACTTTTTGTTTCTTGTTTGACCTTTGATGTTGACTTGCACGCTCAAATTGCCATTTGGGTTCTTTTCTTAGGATAACCCAACAATGTTCTAGTTGAAATCGTTTGCCAACGCAAGAAGCATACATTTGTCGAGCATCATTAATCTGGTAAGTAAAAAATTAGAAAAATTAAATAATGTTAAAATATATGTTAAACAATTTAACATGAAAACGAATATTAAAATTACCCTTGATTCTTGGTCATTCCACTTTCTTGTCGATTTTCAATTTGAGTAACAAATCCAACAAATTTACCGACTTCTCTATTTATTTCTTGCCATCTATTTGAGATGCTTATTTGAGAACGATTATTCAAGTTTCCTCCATTCTCTACAAAGTAAGCATGTACTTCGAGCCCGGACTGTTTTGTTTGTTGTTCAACTCCCGTAATTGGATCTTTGCTTGTATTTAGCCATGCAGAGACAAGTAAACAATTTTCCTCCGGTGAGAAGTTTTTACTTCTTTGTGACTTTTTTGTTGTATGGACATTTAAATTCGAGTATGTTAAGTCATCAATTAATTGATTAGAATCACTTGGTTGAGAGAGAATATCTTCTGACTCACTTATAAGAAAGTTGGTGAAAGAGCTTGGAAAATTTGAATATATCTACATTATAAAAACTTCAAGTTAAAACCTTATAGGAGAGTGCAAAAAAAACGCACATTCAATGTCTAGCAATTTTGTAGTTTACATACATGTGAATTAATAACAAGCATTGCATCCTACTTGTTCTAACATTACAATTTGACTATTTTTTTTAAACTAAGAGAGGATTGATATCTTGGTTTAATTGCATTTTCAACAAGACAAAATATAATTAACCTCAAATTAAACAGACAATCAAAAATAAATGTTAAAGATGTCACTCTATATTTTTATCAATAGTAGCTACCATTATTACTTCCTCTTAATTTTGTCAAAGATAACAACATAAATAAAAGATTGTTTTCCTTAACCCATATCAAAAACATAAAATTACAAAGAAATAAAAATCATCATAAATATCAAATTAACAACAAAAAATCTACAAAATCAAGAGATATTAAAGAGAAAATATAAAAAGCTTTTAAATAAACATACCTTTTAATTTCAGCTAATTAACACAACCGATGCTATTAATTAACCAGAGAATAATTGATTCTTGTTTTTCTAAATTTGAGAGAAGATTGAGGCACAATACAAGATTTTTAAAACAAAAACAAGTTCCTTTCCTTGCTTTTAAAGCAAAATAAAATACTGTTGACCAACGGCTATTTTTATAGCCGTTGGCAACGTTAATATGTTTTTGGCTATTTCTACAAGAACCGTAGAAATAGCTCTTCCTAATTTAAACGACCATTTTGGCTTCTCGGTTATTCGTTGCATTGGAATGACAAATTAAAGGAACAAAAGCTAAAAAGGACAGGTTTTAACTTTGCCTCCTCATTTGCCTCTCCGGTTGGAGATGCTCTGATAGAAGGAGATAAAATACAATACTGGTCCCTGTTATTTGAGTTCTTAGTCATCTTCACCCTATAGCTTTGGTTTGCTCATTGTTGCCCTTATTTTGCACTTTTTGGTAGCATCTGCCTCTTTTGATTTCGGGTTGTGGTCATATTTTCTCGTATCTTGTGGAGGTAATGACAAGTCAACTGCATCAAGTTAATCGTTTTTTTTTAATTATGAAATAGTTTTAATGATTAGTTTTAGTTTTTTTTTAATGAGATTATTTTTTTCTTAGGTTACATAGCAAGTAACTTGACTTGATTTATATTATTTTGTTAATTGATTTTTTTAATTTTAATTACATAATTCAAGATTTAATCATTTATAATTTATTTTATGTTGGATTATCTCAGTTTTATAATTCGGGTCGTGATTTTGTCATGTTAACTAGAGCTGATTCAAACTTTTTTTTTAATTTCATCTTTTAATATTAGTTTATTGAAGATCATAGTTCATAATTTATTTTAATTTACTTTATATAGAGTTATCTTATTATCATAACTCAAGTCGTTGATTTAACATGCTAACTAGAGTTAACTTAAATTATTTTTTAATTTTATTTTTTAATATTAATTTATTGAATATCATACTAATTTGTTTCCAATACCTTAAAAAACACAAGAAAAAAATATCAATAATTACATTTAAAACAAATAAAAAAAAAACCATTGTGGTTAAGAAAGAGAAGGAATTGAGTGTTTTTTTCCGAATATGAAGAGATAATGCGATTTTGAGGGCAATATCAAGCGAGAAGGTGCGTTGTATATTTATATTCTATTGGTTGATTTTTTTATTATTATTAATATGAATATTTAAGTTAGTTTATGTATATGTTAATTAATTTTATAAATTTTAAAATTAATTACAATATAAATCTCTACTAGCAATAAAAAACACACCGATTGGTTGATTTTGATTCTTGCCTTGATAGCAGTGTAATTGAATTGTTTTTAGGAGATGACATGCTCCAATTTTTATATAATTGTTATATTGTTACTTTATTATTTTCTCTTGTACTTTGCTTCTAGAATAGGATGATTTTTTTTATGATATAAATATTTTTTGAAATTAAAGGGAGTTATTTTAGTAATTGTGTTTTTAAATGCAAACTAAAATAATAAATGTAACTCTGGAATAAAATAATTTAATGCTTTCTACACAATAATATTTTTGTATTTCATGTTTGGTTGAGTAGTCGAATTATGACATTACTCATGCCATTCTAATTTTTTAGCCCTGGATTCAGAGGCTTTGTAGTAATTTCATCATGGTTTGTTTGTGATTGTTAATTGGTCTTGGGGGTATTTTTTGTTTTGTGCAATTAAAAAATCGAAAAAGTTGTTGGCGCGTGCAAAGCACCGCTAGTGCATCAACCACTCCCGTGACTTGTGATCGCGGTGCAACCGCTCTAGTTGCTAGATTGGTGCTTCTAACGCATCATTGGATTTATTTCACCGTCCTCTCTCTTCCTGGATGACGTGTGTGGTGGTTTGGCGTAGTCTAGCCGGAAATGTCTCTTCTTTTTTTCTTTTCTTTTCCTTCTCTTTCTTCTTGGATTTACATGCAAGCTATGCAAAAATCAAACCGAGCCTTTCAATTGATTTTTTCTTTAGTTTCAATCCTTCTTCTTTCATTTGCAATTTTTTTATTTATATTGTTGTTTCTAATTGGGTTTTATTTTTTTATTTCACCCCTGGTCATTTGATTTTTGAAATTTATTTTTAAATTTGATACTCATTCTTTGAATTTTTATTTGTTTTGTTTTGAATTGTTTTCTTAATTGATTTGTTTTTTTTTTACAATTTCACCACAGGCATTTATTTTCATTTAATTTTTTTGTGAAATTTGGTCATTTTTTTAGTTGCTATTTTTAAATCATTTTCTTGATGGATTGCTTTTTTACAATTTCATCCTTGAATATTTAATTTCATTTGATTTTTATGTCGGATTTAGTCTCAATTCTTTTAATTTTTTTTTGTTTTGCATGGTTTTTTATTAATTTATTTTTCTCAATTTCATCCATCAATGTCAAATTTAGTCCTAATAATTTCTCAATTTTTTTGGGATAATTTTGATTTTTTTTTTCAAATTTCATCTTTATTTGGTTTTTTCCTATTAGATTTTAAGCCTATTTTTTTGCTACTCCTTTTCTTTTAAAAGTTTTTTATTAGTGTTTTTTTCAACGATTTTATCATTCAAAATTAAATTGAATAATATTTAAACTTATTAATTGAACCCGAGTCTATGATCTAATAAGTTGCAGGTTTTTAGATTAGATAAGATTTAGGAGGTTCACTTGTAATTGCTTTGTTTTTTTCTTTTTTTTTTTTTAAAGTTGATGTTTTTTTTTTTTAAGTTTGACTCTTTTTTGTTATAGTTTTTCTTCAATTAAGTTAGCATCGAATTGTTTGATAATCCAGATAGGTTAGGGTGTTGTTCTTTCTATCTTTTTCTTATTGTTTTTTTGGTCAATTTATTTATTGTTGTTGTGTTTTATTTTTTTTCATATTATTTAAATTGCCACTTTAACAACTGACTTTGGACTTTGATTTTTTTATTTATGACTGCCATTGTTTTTACATAAAAAAAATTATTGTTTTATCTGCGGCAAAGTGCAGGCAACATGTCTAGCACTTAACTACAAATTCAACATAAAACTTTTTTTTAAAAAAAATACTATAATTTCTACTGAATTTCTCGGCAAGTTTCTCCTATACCCGGGAGATTGTAAGCTATTGAGTAAGATTTGTTTCACTTCTATTCATATCTTTAATTTCGATACAATCATTCTAGATAAGATTACATCAAGTATACTCATTATATTACATTAATCCATATGAAATTACACAATAACAATTATGGAATTCTCAAAGAAAAATAAAAACCAACATACGCATGTAAAAATCATAGAAATACAAATATAAAAAGGAGAAATTATGTTCATATATCAATAATCATAAGTTTAACAAATACATTACAAACCTAAAATATACATAATTTACCTAGTCTATATTAACAAAAGTGAGATAATGTAAGATTACGCTTGACACGAGTGGGATGATCCTAAAAACTACAACATTCAAATATAACCATTTAAACAACTAATAATAACTAATGCACTAAAAAATATTATAAGATCTTTTTTTTTCTTATTTCAACTTGAAAATAAAATATTTTCTATCATATGTTGATTCTCTTTTATTAACTTCCCACACTAACATTACAATATTATTAGATATCCATAACTTGAGGTAATTTTTTTTGTCGATATCAATATTAAATTGATATCATTAGCAATCGCCTGGTTAATCAAGAAAATACTAGCTCCATCTCACTAGTATCATTGACTACCATTTCCCTAGATAGCTAATACCATTTCGCTAGTAGATAGCTAATCAAAAGCTTTAAGGAACATGTCGATGCCAATGTTGATATCAATGTAACCCATTAATATTATTAGCTTTCTGAATTCTGGAATAGCTAATCAAGTCCTTTATGATATTGTAACTTATCATTCCGTGATATCGATGTCAAAGAACCCCTTGACATCACTAGCTTCCATATCAAGAACAGTTAATCAGGTTTTTCCATCCATTTCCTTTCTTTCTTTCCCATTTATTTAACGATCTTTTATAATAATATAGGAAACATAATAAAATAAATCTAATAACTTTATTGGTGCAAAAATTAAATATAGGTGTTAGGCACCTATTTGTGGTATGTGATGTCCCAACACCAATTCCACCCTATGGTCTAGCTGTCGAAGTATCCCCATCAAAACAAGATTAATTCATTATCATAAATTCTCATAACCTAGGGAACCATAACTTGGTTCTTCATGACAAATTCCACATCTATAATCTTTGTCATTTTTTTTTAAAATCTTCCAATTAGAATTCTCCAAAATACATGATTACATAATCTCTCAATTTTTACTATTTCTCATACTCATAAGTAATTACAATTTCTTATAATTAAATACCAACTATCAAAGATTTCAAATTTCTTAATTTAGTCGAACCTAAAGGTTATAACTTTTGTTTTTGCTTCATTTATTTATTTCGGACTTCACCTCACCATATTTTTATCAATATTAATTACACTCAATATAATTAAAATATAATTTAAGACTTAACTCATTATAATTTATTTCAAAGTCCTATTCCTACATGACAATTTCACGTCTAGATAAATTCATGAATTTCATTTTAATCACTACTTCCATCTCAATTCTCACTAAACACATCATTTCTATAAGTTCAAATTATTTACCCAATTTTCCTTAAATTCTTCCTTTTTGGTAGCCGCTCCAGACTCAGTTCTCACTAAACATATCATTTCTACAAGTACAAATCATTTACCTAATTTCTCTAAAATCCTCTCTTTTTGGTCACCCCTTTATCCATAGAAAAACACATGATTCTTTCAAAACTTATCAAAACCAACACTTACCTAATGTTTTCCATGATCAAAATTATCATTTCAACACAAAAAAAAATACCATCATAAATAATTTCTTTCATAAAACCTTAACTTCCATAATAAAATCTTAACTAATCAATTCCAAATCTTGTCAAAATCAAAGGTACACATAGTAAAAAGAAATCTTTACCTATTAAACATAAGAAACAAGAGAGAAATTGCACTAGAACTCAAGCTTTTAACACTTTCTTCTTCCTTCCTTCATTTCCTTAATTTAACGCCACCTTACCCTTCAAAATCATTACCTCTCACTTGATTTCCTTCACAAATTTGATGTTTTTAGGTGTTGATTCTTCAAACTTTCAAGATTTTCTCACTTTCTTTGTTTTCTTAAGGTTTTCTAAAGGTTTCTAGCATGTTCTCATTTTCTCTTCCATTCTTTCAAATGGCAAGGCAACAACTCCACACAACAATTTCATCACTTCGTTATATCTCTTCTTCATAACCTTTTGTTTTTTCGGTTCAATATTTTCCGACTTTTAACACTGTCATCATAAATTTTAAGTGAGTTATTTTGAATTTCATTACATGATATTCCAGTGCCTTTTCTTTCTTACATCACTTCTATTAAACTTTTTTTGTCATTTTGTATTTTTTTTATTTTTCAACCATTTTTCATATTTTTATTTTTTAAGATTACACATAAACCTTTTATTTTAAATTCCTTTGATCCAAAACCATCTTCTTTATGAATATTCAATTTAGCTACTTAACATAATATTTACTTCTCAGTCCTTATGAATTTTTTTCCAGGAGTTTACAAACATAATACAAGAGACAAGAGTTAAAAAAAGGAGATAAAATACAATGTTGGTCCCTGTGTTTTGGGTTTTTAGTCATCTTTACCCTTAAGCTTTTGGTTTGGTAATTTTAACCCTTACACTTATAATTGTTGGTTATGTTATTAAACTTAGGCTGATGAGCTTACCTAAAACCTGACCCGAGTTGGATTTAAGAAAGAGAAAGTTAGGAATTGACTGAATCAAAACTTGGTGTTGAGTTAGATTATAAGCCAAGTTGAGTTTAAAAACTTTGATTTTTTATCATGTTAGCCTTTATAATTTTTGTTTTTAGTCTTATTTTCTCATATGATTTTTTGTTTTTTTTTTCATATTTGTCCCTATGATTTTAGTTGAATTTTATATGCGCGAACAAGAATTGTAAATAAAGGGTAATAATGACTAAATTAAAAATATAAAGATAAATGTAACTAAGGATCTAAACTACATGGAGAAATCAATGCATTGCACCATAGAAAAGGTAGGAGAAAAAGGAATAGCAATTAGATTTGAGCAACATCAATGTTGGGTGAAGGAGGTTTAAATTGATCTTGGAAGAAAATAATTAAATTTTTTATCATTTGTTTTTGTGTTATAACTTGTTTTTTAAATTGTTTTTTGCCTGAAAAAATATTAAATTAATATTTTTAAAGTATTTTTGAATGATTTTGATGTGTTAATATTAAAAATAAAAACATTTAAATAAATACTTTTTAATATATTTTTTAATTGATTTTGTTTTATAAAAAATACTCTTTTGCACCATGATGCTAAACACTCCGAACTCATCAAGACTGTGTTTGTCCACTTTCCAAACTTTTCTATGTTTGTTTGCCATTAGAAAAGTTGATGTTGCGATGTCGCGGTCGCACAAATTAATTACCCTAACTTCAAACACAACACACAAGATAATATAGAGCAAGCAAGGGGTCGATCCCACGAGGAAGTTCAAGTCAGATTTTTATGCTAGATGATATCAATTTGGGGGGGGTTGGACGTTATCTAGGCTAAAGCAAAAAAAACAGAAAACTATCAAATGAAATTTAATAAAATTAGAAAATTATCAAGAGAACAAACCTTGGTCACAAGCACACATCCACCTACAGAAATCAGAACTAATCATGGAAACGAAACATCAATTTATATTCTGAATATTTATCTCTTCTTAACATTGGTTAGTTAACAGATCTGCCATATAACTAACCCTAACCATTAAACAACCACAGTGTCCGCACTAGTAATTTAATTTAATGGCGCTTTTAAGAACTAGATAGGTTGATTAATCAAGAAAACATAATTATTCGCGATCTATGTTTGATTTGATTTAATGTTCTCCCTAAGATTAATAACGTAGATCCCTACAATTATTAAACTCAGTTGCTTCACAAGTTCATATACCACAACTCCGGTTTTGATATCAAACTTAGCAATAGATTGTCTACAATAATAACTTAGAGTCCACTCTAGCAATTAAAATAAACAATCATAGGAAAAATAATCAGAGGAGAACAAACATATTCATCATATAAACTGAAAAGAAAAGGTAAAATAAATCTCATAGTTCTTGAAATCCGAAGGTTTTCGTGTCATTGCAATTAAGAAAAATTGTTTAGCCTTGTATGTTTGTTGAACAACTAATCAAAAAGAAGAAATAATTCATAATTTAGGTTTTCTTAGAGGAAGGGGCGTTTTTCTCTTCTTATCCGGCTGCTCCCCTTCTCTTCTCTCATTCTTTTTTATATCTTAGGAAACCTTAAGTCTCTATTTTACAAAATAGTCCTCCATTAAGTAGACTGTTTACATTTAAGTACTTCAATAACTATTTTCCTAAAAAGAAGAAATAGCCTTGCATGAAATCTGCACGATTTGACGTAGAGGAGCTAAATTTCTAAAATAAAAACTTGGATATCGGTTTAGATGCTTGAACATAATTTGGACTCGCTTTCTTCACGAAACCTGTTTTGTGGCAGAATTTAGATGGCATCTTTGAAAAATCATATCTCCCTCATATGACATCGGTTTTGTCTGAAATTTGGAAATTTTATATAACTTTGAGTCATGAATCCAAAAATATTGATTTTGCATCAATTGGACTTCTGTAGCTCCAGATATTCAAGTTGGAATAGCCGAAGGTCAACATTGGCAGATTGTGAGATTTGACTTTGAAGGCTGCGATTTCCATGCTCTTCCTTATTTTATTTTCTTGCCTTAGATGTCCAGAAAGGTATGGATGTTAGCTTTTTAATGCCACTGGAATCACTTCATTTCAACCTCTAGAGCTCACGTTCTGCACAAAACATCGACTGAAGGTCAAATCTGCCAATTATCTCCAATTTACTCCTTTTTGCATCTTTCATCCAAAAAAGCTTTCAAAACATAAAACAAAGAATATCAAGGCATTTTATATATAAAACATAGGCAAAACACTAGTTAAATGTGGGTGAAACTATTGAATAATATGGTTGCATCAGTTAGTCAACGGAAAACACTTTCCAGTCAAAGGAAAATTTGGCTTGGTTTCCAGGAAAGTGTTTTCTTTTTATTTTGGACGGAAAACACTTTCCGGAAGTTGTGAAAAATTTAGAAGTGTCATATTATTTGCTGATTATATTAAATTTGATCATCAAACTTTTGATTACTATATATATATATATATATATATATATATTGTTTTGAATATTTGTTTTTCAATTTCATCCTTTAGAATTTAATTTTTATATTAATTTTGATCCTTATTTTTATAATTGTTATTTGCTTTTCCCTTATCATTTTTTAATTGAAATTTTTTATCTATCAAATTCGGTCCTCATTCTTTTGATTGTTACTTATTTTATTTGAAATAATTTATGAAATGTTAATTATTATTATTTTAATTTCTTCATCTTTTAATTTTTTGATTTTTTTGATTTGATCTTTATTATTTTGATTATTATTTATTTTATTTAAGATAATTTATGAAATTATATTTTTTTTTCAATTTCATTTCCATTCAACTTTTTAATTTGTAAGATTTGTTTCTCATTATTTTAATAAACTTGAAAATAATAAAACATTAATAAGTTATTTTCCGACTCATTTTTCATGACATAATCAAACACTGGAAAGTGTTTTCCAACTTATTTTCCATTACACTACCAAACATCAGAAAATAATTTATTTTTTCGGAATTCACTTTTCAAAAAAAACCAATTTCCAGCAAATAAACGGGGCCCAAAACTTGTTGATTAACAAAGCACAGGCTTTTACTTCCGTTCTTGTAAATCCCACCTTGGTTCTAGGACTCGACATAGATTATAAGGTAACACTTGGTGAGCAAATGAAACTGATTTGGATAAACTATATGAGTTTGAGGTTGAATGAAAAGAAATTGTTTCATATAGTTATGGATAGAAAGAGAAAAAATGTGAATATAATGGGTAGGAATGGTAATTTAACTGAATTTTATAGATATTAACATGAACAATTAGATTTTTTAGATAATTATTGTATTCACAATTAAAATATAATGTATGAAAATTTTCAAACTTAACTCAAAACTTAATTCAAACCCGATGTACGCACATATAAAATATTTATATATTTCTTAAACCAATATATATATATATATATATATATATATATATATATATATATATATATATATATATATATAATTCTACATACACATGTATAATTTTGTACATGTGTTTATATTTGAATAATAAATAATAATCAAGTAATAAATGCCCAAGTAAATATCTAAGACTCAATAAATAAAATATTAAAATCTATATTTTTTATTCAATAAATAATAAATATAATAAAAACTCGACTCGTGAGTATTATTATTTTTCAAAAATGCACAACCAAATATCAATGCAAATGAAGTCATTGAACAAACACTTTATCAAAGCATATAATGCAATAAAACAAAAAAACAAACCCAAAACAAATTTTCAAACTATGAAATAATGCTTCAATGACACATAGAGTAAAAACGTTTTTAGAGTCTAGAGTCTCATTGGAAAAATTAGAACTTTTAATTGTAGTTTTTAGTATGGATGTTATTTATGATTTTTATGGTTGTTATAAGTTATTCAATACTATGTGATATTAAAATATTTTATGTTATGATATACTAAAAAAAAACAAAGCTTGAGTTTTTTACTTTTGATTTCCAAATGGCTTTCAAAATACTTTTTAAAATTTTACCAAATATGTTTTTCATTTCCTTTTGAAAAAGAAAACTTTGAAAGCTAAGAACCATGAAAATCCAAAAATCCTTGTTTAACGGTTGAGCTTTTTTTTAATTATTATTATTAATATGGGTGTCTAGACTAGCTTATGCAATCTCGACTAATCCCACGGCCCGAAGTTAATGACCATGTAAGCCTCCAGTGGCTATCATATTAGCAACCATAGAGCTCAAACTTGAAACCATAGGGGAAGCAAACCTCTTGGTCCTAAGCTCTTACTACTAAGCCACCTATTAGATAGTTCCAACTAAGCTTTTAATAGTTCAAGTGGCAAATAGTAAGGTAAAATTTCTATGTATATATTTGGATATTTGGTATTGTGATATGGTGTATTTTTTTAAATGTTTTTTAATTAAAAATCTATTAAAATATTTTTTTATATATTTTTTTTATTTTTGATATCATCACATTAACACCATAAAAACACACCTAAAAAACATCTAAAGGGTATAAATTTATAATAAAAAAATATTTTAAAAAACAAAAATTACAGATTATCAAACAACCAGATAATATTTGATGTCTCACATTTATTTCTTTCATCTTGTACTTGGAATATGTGTTGTAAGTTAGGCTCATGGTCATGGTAAAAGTTTACAAACCATTGCAAAGTGTGCAAGGCTATTTGTATAAATCATGAATATCATACTTATAAAATCCAGCGGGATTCATGATTCATTCAAGGCCTTTTTCATAGGTTCGACAAATCAATTTAAGTTAAATCTGACAAATCTAAAATAGTATTATTTCACATTTAAAAAAAATGAAATGAATTTTGAGTTTCTTCTAAAAATCAAAATGTGTCTCACTTGAATTTTAAATAAATTACCTAGGTCATGATTGACCCGGTCACCTTCCACCTAGTTGGATATTAACCAAAACTCTAAAACACGTGGTGAATTCACAATAGCAATAGACTCAGTTTACTGTGGATTGGAAGGTTATGAGATGGGGGTATTTTGATTTTTTTTACGCTGACTCATTGATTATTAAAAGATTGAACATAAGTATTATTGTCTTTACATATTATTTTGTACAGTAAAAATACTTTTCTACCCCCAGGGTCAACAAAATTTAAACCCACTGACCAAGGGTATTTTTGACTTTGCACAGACTTGAAAATCGATAAAATACGTTTTTGCCTGTAGATAAGAGAAAATAGCTTCTATGCATACAAATGTGTTTTGATACTTTCACATTGGTTTATTTGTTATTTCTAGGGTTATGAGGGGGCTTTGTAGTAATTTAACATTTTTTTAATATTAAATTCTATAAAGATACTAATGTGTGTTTTCCACGCGCCAGCGTGTTGGTGATGTCCGCGCTCTTTTGACGGCACGTGCAATGCCCTCGTTTGTTAGAAAATGACCTTCCAACGTATCACTAGAAGCACTATCACATGATCTTCCTCCACGTCTGGAGCGTGTCAATGGTGGTCCCGTGGTTTATCAGCGATGGTTGTTTTTTACTTCTTCCGCTCCTTTCTCTCTCTTTCGGTTAAAATGCATGTTTGTCTTTTTTTTTGTTTTTCAATTTCATTCCTTATGTTTTTTATTGTTTATTTTCAGTCTTTTGACCCTTTTAGAAAAGCTTTATATTTTTCAATTCAGTCTTTTAAATTATAATTTGTCATATATTATTTTCACCAATTTGGTCCTTATTATTTTGATTTGTCATTTTTACCCTTGGATCTTTTTTTAAAAGTTTTATTAGTGTTCAATTTCATCTTTAAATCAAAGTTCATATATATATTTTTCAATTTAGCTTTCATTCTTTTGATTTTTTGATTTTATTAATTATTTTTTTCCTTTTGATTTAACCCTGCAATTTAATTTTCAAATACCCTCAAATTTAGTTTTTATTTTGGTTTCCACCCTTACTTTTTAATTAAATTTTTTATGTGGTTGCTTTTTTATTTGGATACATCCTTCAATATTTGATTTATTTGGAATTGAGCTTCATAATTTTTTATTTGTAATACTTCCAATTTAATGACACGAGCCACAAGTTTTAAGTATTAATATGGTTAGAAATTTTTTTTCCTCATTATATTTTGCGATTTTATCATTCTATATTGTTTTAAAAAAAATAAATTTTTGGTTACCTTCATTTTTTTCCTCGTTGCTTAGAGCCCGAGTTTTGCAAGTTGTTTTTCGATATAAAAGTTTTTTTAAAAAAAGATTTTTTTATTTTGTGTTTAATTTTTGCTTATTTTTTAATTTATTTTATAAAAGTAGGTTTTGTTTTGTACAAAAAAGTAGTTATTTTGAAATAATATTTTTTATATGTTTGGCCATGCATATTTTTTTGTCATTTTATTTTATTCACTTTGTTTCATATGTGTTTTTATTTCTATTATCTTTTATTAATTACAATGAATAAATTTAGTGAACACAAATAGGTAAATATCTTATTTTACGATATTAAATATCTTGATTTATATCCATCTCTCATTTTTTGGTTTCTTTTTTAATTATTATTAACAAATTTATTTATTTATTTATTTAGATATGATTATTAAATGTTTGGATAAACTTTTTAATTTTTACTTATAATTTATATCATGTAAAAAAATATATCAAAATAGTTTATATTCTCAAGTTTTTTTTGAAAAGAAAAATTACGACCTATTACAAAGCATATCAAGTCAAATTTTTAGTTGCCCTCTAATTAATGTTTTGTTTTTCACTCTTATTTTTAGATCATTTTGTGTAATTGATTTTTTTTATTGATTTTATCTTTTAACATTTGATTTCTTAGATATTCGGCTTCATACGATATTTATCGCTTTGCATTTATTTTTTCTAAGATTTTTTTCAAGGTGTTATACTGATTCATTTAGATTTTTTTATTTTATACAAATGAAGTTGATTTTTAAAAATAAAAATATTTATTTTAAATAATATTACTGACGGGTTTGGTCTTACATAATATTATTTTTGGACATGAGTTTATTTGTCAGTTTCATTTATATTTATCTCTTAAGTCAAGATTTTTTTAGGCTGTGAATTTATCTTTTATTAAGTTTAATAAACAAGTTCAAGAAATATATAATCAGTGAATATCTTATTTTGTATGGTTTACTTCTCTCAATTTTATCAATTTTTTTTTTGTTATTGTTAACTATTATTTATTTATTTATTTATATAAATGATTATTAATTTTTTGAAAAAATATTACCACTCGCATACGAAACATGAGTTAAAATAGTTGACTTGATGGGTTAGTGCCGATGTAATAACACTATTGATTTCCTCTTCATTAAGGATTGGGCTCTTCCCCAACAAACTACCCCAGTCGCTTCCTCCTCTAACAGAAAGAAAAGCCCAGGCTGCTATTTTACAAAATTCTGCTAATAAAATCCAACAAAGAGTTATCCACCTATCGTTTTTAGATTCTCCTTTGATAGAGCAACAAACAACAACCATGAAAGTTCACTCTTCCCCGCTACCCACCTCACATTTTCCTTCACTTTCTTTTCCTTCTCTGATTGTCCTATAAATACTAAAAAAAAATCCCATCTTTTATTTTCTTTAAAAAATTTGAAAAAAAAGAAGAAAAGATGTCCCTTTGTTTTTCTTGCAATGTGTCCTCTCTCAACTCGCCAAAGTATCAAAGCCACAAAGCTCATTTCTATTCTCAATTCATCAATCAAATTCAGGTAAATTCACTCTCACATTCATTACCATCTTTTCCTTTGAATTCATCGCTTCCCTTTAAGTTTAGTGTAAAAAAGAATCAACCCCATTAGAGCTTCAACAGCAACAAGTGTTGAAGCTACTCAATCTTCATTTAGAAACAAGAATCCAAAAGATATTAACATTTTGGTTGCGGGTTCAACTGGATATATTGGAAAGTTTGTTGTTAAAGAGTTAGTTAATAGAGGGTTTAATGTAATAGCCGTTGCGAGAGAAAAGAGTGGCATTAGAGGTAAGAATAGCGAAGAAGAGACTTTGAATCAGTTACAAGGAGCAAATGTGTGCTTCTCTGATGTGACAAAGTTGGAAACTTTAGAAAAATCTTTGGAATGATTTTGGTGTTTCAGTTGATGTTGTAGTTTCATGTCTTGCTAGTCGTACTGGGGGTGTTAAAGATTCATGGAAGATTGATTATGAGGCAACAAAGAATAGTCTTGTTGCTGGAAAAAAAACTTGGGGCTAAACATTTTGTGTTGCTTTCTGCAATCTGTGTGCAAAAACCCCCTTCTTGAATTTCAGAGAGCAAAGCTTAAATTCGAGGCTGACCTAATGAGAGAAACTGAAATGGATAGTGGTTTCCACATATAGTATTGTACGGCCAACTGCATTCTTTAAGAGTTTAGGGGGTCAGGTCGAGTTGGTAAAGGATGGGAAGCCTTACGTGATGTTTGGGGATGGAAATTTGTGTGCGTGTAAACCAATTAGCGAGGAGGATTTAGCTTCGTTTATTGCAGATTGTGTGTTGGGCGAGGATAAAATTAATCAGGATTTTGCCAATTGGTGGACCAGGCAAGGCTTTGACACCATTGGAGCAAGGGGAGATGTTGTTTAGACTGCTGGGGAAGGAACCGAATTTCTTGAAAGTTCCAATTGGGATAATGGATTTTGCCATTGGGGTACTTGATTTCTCGTTAAGATCTTCCCTTCAATGGAAGATGCAGCCGAGTTTGGGAAGATCGGAAGGTATTATGCAGCTGAAAGTATGCTGGTTTTGGATCCCTGAGACTGGTGAGTATAGTGCTGAGAGAACTCCTAGTTATGGTGAGGACACCCTGGAAGAGTTCTTGAAAAAGTGCTTAGGGAAGGGATGGCAGGTCAGGAATTAGGTGAACAAGCAATCTTCTAATCCAATAGAAGTTTGTAAATTTGAATGCTAAATTGAGTTAACCAGTTTTGATACCAAGCCTGCTTAAAGGTGTGCAATTTGCAGAACTCTGAACTCATTTTCTCTCTATTGTGTGTAATGTGAGTTGTATGCATAATTCTTTTTGTAAAGATTACAAAATTGTGAATTCCTAGTGTTTTAAAACTTTCCAAGATAAATGTGTTTCATGTCTTCAAACTCAGTTGAGATGTGAACTGGTTAATACCTGATGTACTACATCTCCTATTGTAGTCTTATGTAATAGATTTGCTATTGTAGACGGTCTTATGATAACATTAATGCTTGAGATGCAGTCCGCTCGTGGCCTGTCCATTAGGACCAAAACATGTATTTTTTTTCATACTAATGATATAATTTATGGACTCTCTTGGCCTCCACTCTTCCACGACAACCATGTACATTCATCAGCTCATCCAGTCCTAGAAAAGAGAAGATCAGAAAGATCAGAAAAACAGCAGTAAATGGTAGCTTTGTATCCAGTAGTGCCAATAAACCACTTGACTTTAAATAGCTTATATATGCTGAGCTGCTATGTTTTATCTCACAGAAAAATAGAAAAAGGCTTGGCTGAACCTGGTCACAACAGGTTGCTCATCGGTCCATATATGTTAATTGAAGTGAGAGGCACAGCATTTCGAAAGCTTTTTTTGATTTCTGAATCCATGACTAGATTTGCCTGTTCTGCATATTCTGCCTGACTTTGTGGAATTCCTGAAAGCTAGTTGGCTGCTCCATTTAATTTTCTCCCGTTTTATTTCTGTTGGCATGAGTTCTTCATCAAGTCATTTGTGTTTGTTTTTGCTTCCTCCACTTTAATACGACTGAACTGTGTAATAGATGGCTGCCTCATCTAAAATTCCCCTATCTAGCAGGCAAACAACACAAATTTCAGGTTGAGAGACATGCACTGGAAACCTGTATATGGTGCATGTGGATTGCGTTTAAAAAGTGTTTTCAAAGTGTGTTTTAACCGGAAAAAAACATTAAATTAATAATTTTTAGATGCCTTTTGATATGCTAATATCAAATTTGATGATTTTTCTGCCCAAGTATAATTTTATTAAAGCATCTGCGTTCTGTTATCAAACACTTGCATAATCATCATGGCATGCAACTACACGCAATCACATTTCCTAGAATACTCATTACAAAGGCTTAACCAACTAGACGAAGGAAGGAAAACAAGTGGGATTTGTGATGATGATTTACACAAAAGATCAAGTCCAGCTCTAGAGTAGCACAAATGCATATCAATTGAATAGAACTTACAAACAAGTACTTGTTTTTTTTTTTTTTATGTGGTTACAATGAACATTTACATTCCAAATTTAAGAAACAGGTTACACAAACATACAATTTACAGAAAAGAAACCTTAGCTATGGACTGATCCAACACAACACAACAGTAGCAAGGCTCAACCTTAATTACACGTACAATTTCTAGGTGCACAAATTCTCAGCAAGATGGGGTTACGAATTTGGTTTCCACAGAGCTCTACTTGGGGATCTTTCGGTAAATGGAGAAGACTGAGAGCATGGTGAGCAAAACGAGCAGAACTGAAGCGAACAATGCAACTGCAATGGAGCTTCCAACATGTTGACAGAATTTATCATACACATTGCACACCTTGCCCCATCTTACATGACTGTTGCCCTTCAATCCGACATATGCCACGCCTCCGGCGGCACCGGTTGCCGAGGCTACTATTCCCAACATAAGCTGCACCATCAACAATATTTGTTGTTTATTGTTAGCTAATTTATCATTAAAACTATAATATCTATATTTATCACGGTTTTGTAGTTAAATTGTAGTGTAGATAGACATATCAAGTCAACTTAATCCTGAATTGGAGGAGCAAACATATCCTATTTATCAAGCCACCTCAATATTTATTAATTGTTTAGTGATTGGATTTGGATGGAAGGTCTTATTGAGGTACAAATAAAGGATCACATTAAAAAACTTAATTGAAGGAGGACCATATTAAAAAAACAAAGAAAAGTAAAGGGATGTTTGAACTTATCAAGATGTATAACAAAACCAAATATAATTAACAAAATGGAAAGCTTACCACGTCCAACAAAGCAAAATGGAGCAAGAACCGTGTTGCATAAGCTGGCTTCAAGACTATTGAAATTGCTGCTAGGGTTGTCAGGATGCCATACAAGCCGGCAACGGATAAGGCCGAGATAAAGTATCTGCACAGAATCATACTTCTATTAATTTACATTATTCAAAGTTAAGTTGTCTTTTAAGTTCAAATTATATTTAATATAAATAAATCAAATCAATTCTTTAATTTGAAGAAGACATGCAGTAAGATTTATAACTTTTAATTCTTGATTGCATCAAAATCCTGATTCACTTTTATAAAGAACTTTTGATTTATAACTTTATTAATTACAAGTAAAACAAATTTAAATCAATTCATAAAAAATCAAAGCAAACATAACCTAAATTTATGAACTATATTTTAGAATATAGAGTAGTAATATTAAATCACTTTTATGCTTCATCAATCTAATTAAATACTCAACCAATAATTGAAACTCAACTTCAAAATTGTTTGTGAGTATGGTTATAGTTTTTTTAAAGTGTTTTTCACTCTGAAATACATCAAGAAGATATTTTTTTTTTTTTTAAAAATTATTTTTGATATCAGTGCATCAAAATGATTTGACAACATTAAAAAAATTAATTTAAAATAAAAAATTAAAATTTTTAAAACATTTTTAAAATACAAAATCAAACAAAATTAAAATTTAAAACATTCCCTACAGACGCTTTACGGCCATTCATTCTGGATAATAAAAACTTACTGAGGTGGCTCAACCAATTTTTTAAAAAAAAATAAAAAAAAAAACAAATCATTTAACACTCGACTAAAAAATCAAACAACAATATAGGAAAAAATATTCAAAAAATATAGAGTGGTCGACGTCGCGTCCGTAAGGGAGCAGACATGGTCGTATGGGACCTTTATCTTTCTTCGACGGCAATCATCGCCTTATTATTTATTATTTATAGTGGCGGCCAACGTCAATTTTCTATCTAATCGTCGTTTAATCTCAAAGGGTATTTTACTAAAGTGTTTTAGGGTTCCCTAATACGGCTTATGGTGGATTCCTACACGTCAATTTTCTATCTAATCGTCAATTTTTTCTTCTTCTTTTGCCTTTAATTTGAAATAAATTATATTTTTTATTCAGTAATAAAAAATATTTCGAAATAGTTTGAGCATTAGTCGAGACACTTCTTGGTGAGTTATTACAATATTCCATGCAATCAAGAACTTGAAGACCATTTCTCCAAAAAGAAAACATAAACAAAAGAAAAGGTGAAGATCAAAATAGTTTTTTTTTTTTTTTGGTTTCAGATTAGAATAGCCGCCATGTTCTACAGGTGGATTGACTAGAATAATCAACGCAGGCAATGAATTATTGAGAGCCTTTGGACTTGGTGCACGCTGCCTCATTTATGAACAGACAAGTATTTTAAAATTGGAAAATATGGTAATGATTTGAAATTCAAAATCTTGATGAAAAGTCTAACCTGTCCTGTAGGTTTTAAATTAACTTTGATCGTTTTAATAAAATAAAGTTAAATTAAAAAAACAGGACAAGAAAAAAGTTTAACATGCACACCATGTCATTATTCAATTAATAAATAATTTATGGAAAGAATTACACATGAACCATATTAAAAACCATAACTCTTAATCAAATGCATGCATGCCTAAGTATTAATTCATGGAAAAATATTAATTTTGTGTTTTTACTGAAATGATTAGTGGAGTTTGTAATTAGCTAATAGTTTCGGCATGCTATGGAACTAACCATAAATCATGCTCAGTTTTTTTAGCTAAAGTTTAATACATGCAAGAAACCCGCTTACATAAAGGCTGGGGAGTCGCTGAATTTGGCTTCGAGAGGAACGCTAATAGGTAATCCAGGCACAGGAACAATCTCCGTTTGCTTGGCAGTGACCATGACCACGACAGCAGTCACTGAGGCTGCAAACAGCAAGAACCTGAGAGCAACATGAACAGAAGAATAGTTGGAACGGCGAGGATGGGCTGCAGGTGCCTCCTCGGACTTGATGGATTCACGGTCAGGCTTATCAGTGGATGCCATGAGGGTTTGGTTCATGCGGTGGCTGGCTAGGCTAATTATGGTTTTTGATCAATATGCGCAGCAAGTGATATATGTTCAAGAGTGGTCGAAAGTTCATATTGTACAAACAAAGATGGCTATTATCTAATGTGTCCTGTACGCATTTATATATTTTATTGTGGTGGCTAAAATCAAATGGGAATCCAATAAAAATTAATAATTGATTATATATTAAATAAATAAATAAATAAATAATGGTTGGTGATACCGCCGCCACAAGTGATTTCAAGAAAAATTCAATTGAATGCAAAGTTGACACTTAATTGAATGGTAAGTTGCCTAATGTGAACAAACTTTGGAGCATATTTCTTAAATCCATACCCAAGACATGTTGGTTTGAGAAATTGGTTGACTTGTGCCGGTTTCAGGTAGAGCAAATTAAAAAAAAAATTGATTGAAACCTGAAGTTTAATCTAAGTGTGTTTTCAAGGTTGATGATGAAAAATACATTAATCCAGTGAAATCATGTCCAGACTTGATGAAGTCAAAGTAAAAGAAAATTATTTTAATTAATTAGTAGTCTTCTAGAAATTTGTTGATGTTGATATAGCATATGTATCTATTTCCTTGTTGTATATTATTTATTTTTACCCTACAAAAAAATCATGAGAAGAAAAAATTAATCCAAAAATACAAGAGAGATACACGTTACGAAAGCTCACAAGATTGTCCAAGTTGGTAATGAAAGACTAAAAATAACAAGTGAAAAAGTTGGAAGACTAGAATGTACAAGATTGGCGACCTAATTCTGATTGACAAAAGACCCATTTGGTGAAAAGATTTTTATTTGGGGTAGGGTCTAAATGCAAATGCAAAACCAAACCAAACGACATGAGTAATCAACTTCGTTGAGACTATATTGGCATCTTATTAGAGGGTTAGCCCGAAGGCCAATAAAAGATTTTACAGAATTAAAAGTGAATGTTCCATAATTAGGAAGAACATGGAGTGAACCGAAATATGTCGATTCCAAATTAAAAATCCCAATTTAGGGATTTAACATAGATGATATGTTTTTCAACCTCCGCTTATCTTTTCATCGATCATTCTCGATGTGCAGTTAACAACTCTATGTATTGGGTTGAGGAGTTCTAGATAACCAAACTTTTTTTAGTCCAAGCGAAAGTGTTACAGTTATTTTTGAACCTCAGATCATTCAACATGTTCTTGTTATAATTCTAGTCAGCTTGAAAAAATAAAACCTAATGCATATTTATGATGATTTGAGGTTTTTGCCAGTTTTTTTTACTCAACCATGCTTGATACTTATCATGTGGTATGTGAGGGACCAGCAAAGAGGGGTTTAGAGGCCAAAAGTCCATTTTTCAGTTTGTTTTTCTTCAATTCCTAAGTTATGATGGGCAATGTTCCTTGTGTTTTTCTAAAGAACATTGGCTTAGCCTCATGATTTGGGACTAGTTTTCATCCATTGTTTTGTAGCAAACCAACCGGGGAACTCAATTAGCAAATAATCTAGGATTTATTTGCATCATTACCAAGTTTTAGGGTTTTAAGTAGAGAATTTGATCTAAAACGAACTCATTTTGATCAAATCCTAACTTTTATCGATAATCGATGGGGATTTGATCATGCTTGATTTCTATTTATGCATACCAAATAAAAACATGTCTTTGTTTGTTTGAAATTTGAATATGGGTTACGCCTTCATGTTGTTAGGTTCAGCCTGAACACTTTTTCATTTTCTTTAGGTTCGATCGATTTTGTTTTAAGATAGTTCTTGAGTTTTATTACTTTCCTTTTTTTTTTTATGTTTAATATGTTTTTAGCTTTTGTCCTTATTTTATCTATTTTCAGCTCGATGAACCCAAGTCTTGCCCATATTTTACTTTACTCATTTTGTTATTTTTCAAAAAGAATTTTGTCCAAGAAGTACTTGAAAATACAACCTTAGATCTGGTCTTGGATGAATCTCCATAAGTAAAAAATGGTAATAATAAAAATATTACAAAAAATAATTCTTGTTTACCCACTATGGCCTAAACCTTATAAAAAAATTACATTTTTATTTATATATATAAAAAAGTGTATATTGTTTTAGAAAATACTTGTGTTGATTTTCTTTGCATTGTTGTTGATTTACAAATAAGTTTTAAATTCTTAAGGATTTGATCAATATTTCAATAACTTATACTTCTAATTACTGAAATTAATGATCAATATTTTGGTATAAATATTGACCTACAAGTAAGTTGATATTTAAATATCAGAGTTAAACCAGGCACCCTTTTCTTTTGGAATTATTATGGATATTCCATAAATTTTATTTCAGAGCATTTTTCACCACAATATACTTCTAATCATAAAACCTTCGCTTTCTAGGTTAGTAAGCCTTGTCAAGGTCTTACATGGACCATTTCCATAAGAATTTATCTGATATACGAGCCCATAATAAATTTGAATATCAGATTTATTCGTAAGAATAAATCTTATCTTAAGTCATGCATCGACCATCCGTTAGAAATTCATCAAACCTTTAAACCATACGAAAAACTACACAATGCAGCCTTACTCCTGGAGTAAGGCACGTTATGGTACACACATCTTACCGTAGCAAGCAATCAGTGCTCATCATAGAATTCTTTATAAGACTAAAGACACTCAGTTCCTTAGTGACCTAACAATTAAGTGTACATTTAACCCCAACGCTATTCGCCATACGTGATATGTTGGAAAAACATTCTAAAAATGAAAAAAAAAAAAGATGAGAATATTTGTTAAACATGATGGTGATGAAGTCAATAAAAACTTTAATGAATCTGGCCTTTTCTCTTGGCCGGGGTAAGGATTGAACTTGTATTTTTATGGCTGGAATTAGGTAAAAACAAAAAAAAAAACCATGCTTAAATCGGGCTTTGAGTTTTTGTTAAGATGTTCACTCAAGTAAAGATTTCTTTGGAAAATGAAGAACATGAATTGTGTTTGTTTTTTTTTTTTGGTATGGATCTCAGATCCTTTCACTCACTGTCCCTAAGTTTTTTATAAAACTATTATAGATTACCTTACCTTCCTAATAAAAAGGTCAAATATGATGCGAAAGCAAATATAACAATCTCTATAGCCCATTGTGTGGAAAGATTCTTGTAAAATAATAACTATGAGTTTCCATTGGTTTAGAGGACGAAACCCGATTGGTTATGGGGATGCTTGTCCAATAAAATCACTGAAATTGAATTTATTGAATCAGGTGAAAATATTCAGATAAATTATATAAAAAATACACATAAATATGTGAAAATATATACAAAATGAGTAAAAATACCCATGGCATGGCCAAATTTTGTCTTAGGTTGACCAAATAAGTAGTTTCATGGGCCTTTGGCCCTTTTTTCACTAACATTGGACCCAAGTTATTTCTAATGTTATATGTTGAAAAATAACTTATCATGTCAAAAACAAGAAAGAAGACAACCATTTAGTGAATGGAAATCTTAGTCGGGTTGTAAATTCAACTTGTGTCATGTTATCATGAACAATAGTTTGTATAAAAATATTAGAAAAAGGAGGCATAATTTGTATTATTTGGTCTGGGGAGGTAAAATTATAAAGTGGAATGCATGGTTTTTATTGGTGTGTAAGGAAAAGAGGAGGGTAGGTGATGAGCCGTAAAAAAAAAGGTATAAAATGTCTTGCATATGTGTTGGCAACCATGCATTGTGTTTGGATGGGGAGAATGACACTTTGCATCTACGTGGTGGAGAAAATAAAGAAATGAAAGAAAAAACAAAAAGGAAGGTAAATTTGTTTAGTGGTCTTATGGTCATTAATATGTGTTCTTATGATCGCGTGATGTGGTCCTATGTGTTAATATGTGTTGTATGTTTTTTTTTACTCGACATGAATCATTTCTCAATAAAGCATGTAGTCTAGATTGTTCGGGTTATGTGTATGTAGTGTTTAGGCTGAAAATCTCCTTCCGATATGAAGATTATGTGTAATCTATTGTACCATCTATGTAAAAGATATGTAGAATAAAATTTTTTGTTTAGCTATAAAGATTAATTAATTATGGAGATTATGTGTAGATAATAAATACATAGGAACATATGAAGAATATGGAGATGTAAAAATAATCATGGAGACAAATATTATAGTGGAGATTGTCCATTCTGAAAAAAAGAATCATTAAAAGGAAACCAAACTCCAGGTAAATAATTTGGAGGAAACCAAACACGTAGAAAAAATAGGCAATGAAGGTGATATAAAAACTTAGATGGTATAAAATCCATAGGCAAGATAAGGCAAACTAGAATCATAGTCAAATAAAGCACTTGGTATATTAATGAAACATCACAAGTGCTAATAGAGAGGAAATAAACAAGGAAAAAAATAATTTCATCACAAAATAAAAGATTAAAAAACTTGATGTTCCCCAAAGGTACAAGTAAATCTTTTAAATGGTCATAGTTCCACATATGGGTAAGATTTTCTCCTTACTTGTCTATGACTCAATGTTGGATTTAATTGCTTCGTACTACTTTTAATAGGTCAATCCTATTATGGCACCAACTTCCTCTTCCTTAACAATGTTTTCTATTGCCTTGATTTCTTAATACAATTTCCTCTACTTTGAAATGTTTGTTATTCACCTTAGCATTGTGGTATCGAAAGCGACTTGAGTTAAAACCTCATTTTTTTTTATTATTGCATTAAGTCTCACTTTTTTCCACCAAATCTAGATTTTCTTTCAATTCTTCATTATTCATATCGGTGGATAAAATAATACCATGTGATTGAGGCAACTTAGTTTCTCACGGGATCATTGCCTAGGTTCTATATGCAAGAGAAAAGGAGTTTCACCTATGCAGTGTCTTTTGTGTTGTCCCCGTAGACTCATAAGATCTTGTCCGGTGAGGCCGGCATATTCTCCCCTAGCCCTTTTAACTTCTTTTTCTAGACCATTTAATCGACATAACCTAGTGAGGGAGCTCTACTTGTTTATTTGTTTATGGGTGAGAGGAGACCAACAAGAATCGATGTTCAATATTGAGCCTTTTAACATTGCTCACGTCATCTTCTTGTTGTTATCAAATTAGTTTTC